>ML106214.1:0-24397 GCA_003697995.1 Taxidea taxus jeffersonii | reverse complement strand
GTCACTGCAGAGAACAAAAGAATGATAGAGGAAGCCCCCCACCCACCGAACCAAGGTCAGCAAAAATCCTATTTCATTTCCAAGGCCCAATAGGATCGTTGTGTACCCAGGAGACCCCCTTGAAGCTAACATCAAATGTACCCAAACAGGAGAAGTGGGAGGCTATGGGGTTTGTGTTATCTTTTTCCAGAAGAAGAGAATGTATGCTGGGCCCTAGCACCCTCCTGGGAGGTCATCCTGACCCACCAAGGGCAGCAGCGTTGCTGGGACACAGCTAGCTGGTGAGGTCTGGCTTCTAGGAACAGCATCTGGCAGGTTGCCATGGGTTCAGGAGTCCTAGCGGACACGGAGTGGTTGCCTTGGGGACACTGGAGGAGGCAGCCTTTCCGGCCAGCCCAGGTGAGCAAAGGAAAATCAGCAGGGGGGAGTAAGAGGAAAATCACGTGGAGCAGGCACACAGTTGCTCACACTGCTGCTTCCTTTGTCTCTAAGAAAGGCGCTCTCTCTCTGCCAACTTCCACCAGCAGAGTGGCAAGGAGAGAGGGATGGGGGGAGCCCAGCACAGCAGCCCTATCTGATCCAGCAACTGGAGTCTGAGTCACTGGAGCCTGTTTGGATGATTCAGGAAAACATAGAGTCATAGCACAATGAGCTTGGGTATGAGTAGGGAGAGGCATGGCCAGCTGTGTCCCTGAGCCAGGAAGGACAGCCTCTGGTGATCGCCCCCATCACGTCTCATTGGATAAAGCCCATGGTCAGTTTTCCAGGCCATCATTTCTCATGTGCATCTGTGGTAAGTCACAGTCTGGTTCTCTCTGATGGACCAAGACTCAAACCCTTCTCTTGACACATTCGTGAGGCAGCAGTGCCGCACTGGCCCCTGACCCCAGACTCTTTGCGGGATCCCCTTGCCAACCTCACTCACCACTAGGAGACTGGACCGTGGTAATTATTTTGCGGTGTGCTTAGAGAACTTCCCTTTCACCAGACGTGTTAAAGGATAACTTTCCCAAGAAGACAAGATCGTGACTCTCGTAACTTAACGCGTGTTAAAGATTTTATTTGGCTGAATATTAGGGATGGAACCAGACAGATGTTACAACTAATCCAAAGGGCAAGTCTAAAAGCCATAAATGTATACAGAGTAGAGGAAAGTGGATGTGAATTTACAAAGGCTGGAAGTGACTCGTTCCTTAAGGAAGAGGGAAATCAATTGAACCACTGGACAGAATTTATTTGCATGTCTATAGACAAGAGTTATTTTGCATTGCTATCAGTTATCCACAACTTACAGAGCCATAAAGCAGCTCCAAGACCCGGAAAGGCTAGAATCAGACAACCTGCGAGGGAGTGCTCTGAACTGCCTGATTTTCTACTGACGACACCCGGTGATCTTTTGGGTTTGTTCCAAATTTCCTTGCAGGGACAAGTACTTGAACCAGGTCTAGACAATCTTAGCATCTCCCCCTGCCTGATAATAGCGATTAATATCAGGAGCAGGCAGTCAGAATCCTTGCGAGGGATTGATCAGCTCATGGGCTCAGGGAGAAAAACTATCTCAGATGACCTCGGGTCCAGCTAAGGCTGCTGGCCACATGGAGGAAAAGAATCTGAAAGAGGAACTCTGATTCTCAACGTGAATGAGCATTTGCCACACGCCAGCATTTGCCTCTACTCCACACACTTTATATGTAGTAATTCATTTAATTCACCTGTGAGAAGAAGAATTTAATAAACCTATGAGGAAGCTTGTATCATTGTTCCACTTTATGGCTGAGTAACAGAGATTCAGAGACACCAAAGGGCTTGCCCAAAGTCACATTGCTAGCAAGTGGCAATCAGGCACAAATACGGGCAGTCGGTTTCTAGAGTCACTGTTCCAAGCTCTGTGCTACCCTTCCTTTCACAGCAACCTGGAAAGGAAAGCAGAGGTAGACAGTGACAGGTGATGACAGAGGACAAAATTGCAGATGAGACTGAGGGCCTTCTAACGCTGAACGTACTGGAGATGTTAGGGGGTTCTAGAATATTCTGGAAGATTTTAGAGGATTTCTAGGATTCCTCGAGCAACCCCAGTATGCTTTCCAGCTATATTGCCCCCCATTTTTTGCTTAGGCTCCTCTGAGTTGTACTTTTTTTTTTTTTTCATGAAGAATCTTGGCTTATATAGCATCAAGAGACAGAGGTGGGTTTCAAACCCTCACCCGCTTAAAATGCATAGCTATGTCTCTACATAGCCTCACCCGCAAATCGGACTATGATCATCCCTATCCCGCTGGGTTATTGCAAGGGTTAGGGGCATCAATCCATGAAAAGCTCTGAAAAGAATGCCTGGTACCTAAAGGGACTCAGTACTAGTTAGTTTTATTATCAGCTCCCTTTAGCGAATGGACAAACTGAAACAAAAAATGGTATGAATGTGGCCGAAGGTTATGCACGTGCCACCACTTATGAGCAAAGAACAGAGCCAGCAATTGAACCCAGGCAGTGACCAGAGCCTGGATCCTGAAAAGGCCCTGGAGAAGTCACCTAGTCCTTCCTCCTGCCCAGACCTGATCCAGCCCCCATCTGGTAGCCTTGATCAAGGCTCCATGGCGGAAGAACTCCTAAGCCTGAGCTGGCTCCTGTCCCAGTCCTATGCCGGAGCTCAAAGAACCACAGGCCACTGGGGGCTTCCAGCTCTTCATTGCAGCAGCCAGGGGAGCTGAGCGGAGGGACATTGGCTTCTACCTCTCTGGGGTCCTTATGCCTATGGACCCCCGCCCATCAGCCTAATCAGGTGCCCCCAAGGCACCTGACCTGTTGATGCCACCGCCGCCACCTCTTCTCCCTACTGTTTCCACGGTATGGAAACATAAATCCAGTTAATGCATCCAAAAAAGAAAAATCAAAATGTCAGATCTGCAGAGATGGTTCAACTGAAGGAATATTGATTGTCACAGAGAATATTCTCACTTTACTCACCTACTTAGTCTGCTCCCCTAGGCGTATATGAATTCATCAGATATTTTCATAGCACATAATAATGCCCGTTCCTGACATTGTTGTGACTGCTCAAGCTTCGGTCCTGCTCACCGTGCCTGTCCCAGTTGGGGTGATGGCAGGGGGAGAGGGGGAGGGATGGGAGGGCAACACCAAGAGATCACATCATGGCATTTTCCCCAGGTCAAGGCTCTTTTCCATATAGTTTCTGCTCTGATTTTCAACACAACCATGTAAGGTGGTCTTACAGGCATTCCTATTTTCCAGATAGGATCAGGGAAGTTAAGCAACTCATCCAAAGTCACGGGGCCAGCAAGCTATTATCTGAACCTTAGTTTTTAGACTCCAAATTTAGGGCCCCTTCCACTCCATCCTGGCCTTTGGTGCAGATGGTGGCCCTAATCCAGCCAGGACTGGTGCAGGGTAGAATTTTCTTGGCTTCTGCCCTGTTCAGTCGGCACCATGGATTATGCACCCACTGTTTGTTCATCCCTGGACATAGACTGAAGGAGATGATCCTTGATTCTCAATGGATCTTCAAAACATGGAAAAGTGAATAAGATGTTTGGAGACTAACGTACTTGCCTCTATCAGAGCCACGGGCACAGCTGTGCACCATGGAGGCTTGAGGCCTGACCATGAGACGTGGTTTATCGAGGTGATGCTGACACAAAGGAAAGGCTAGGGAACCCGGAGAGAGTGGCACAAAACTTGGAGTACCTTGGCCCGTTGTCACCCAATTGCTGAAGAACTGGCTGGGTCAAGCAGCCAACTGCTGGACTACACTCATACAGTAAATTACAGGGTATCTCCGGACACCTTCCAGGAAAACACAGCCCTAGGGGATTTAGGCCAGCATTTCCTAAAGTATGTCCCAAGGAACTAGAGGTCTGCAAGTCTGAAAACTTTTTGTGGTTGAATAAATGTGCAAAGCTCTGAGCTAATCAAAATTAAACAGATTATTCAGATTCTGGGCTTCTCAGATCCTTTATCATCTTGATGGTGATAATGATGATAGTGATGATGGTATATTAATAATCGTCATCCGTGGAGATGGCAGCCCAAGGCTCCCAGCGCCATACCTGTACTAACGCAGTTCAGTCTCACGTTATCCTCATGTTACAGCTGAGTAAACCAAGATGCAGAGAGTAAATGACTTGCCCAGGTTCAAGAATCCTTGAGCAATGGGACAAGATTAGAATCCACAGGCTTGGTCACCTGACTCTAAGAGCCACATGTGGAATGCAGTACTTCCCAAACTTTGGTGGCTCTGAATCTACCCCTTTGCTTTGCCCCAGAGCATCTCCTGGGACTCAGGTTCTACAGAACTTTTGAGAACTCTGGTTTAAACAATTGCCTTGACTGGCTAGCTCCAGTAGTTCTTAAGCCCCCTTCAATGTACACTTGGAAGCAAGAGCGAGTTGATAACATATCTGAGTAGTACTCTTATTCTTGCTCCCAGGGCATCTGGAGTGCAGCTGATCTGAACCCAAAAGTGGGAGCTTCTGGAAAAATGGAGACATGCTGGGCTGAAGCCTTCTTCCTTGACCACCTTGAAGCAGGTAGCTGAGCAAAGCAGGATAGACTTCTCTGTGTGCCTCCTCATCACCACCCATGGCTGAATACTCGTTCTGGAACCTTCTGGCCACATGCAGAAAGGAACTTTTCAGGGGTGTTTGAGTGGCTCAATCTGTAAAGCAGCTAACTCTTGACTTTAGCTCAGGTCATCCTCTCAGCATTATGGAATCAAGCCTGCATCAGGCTCCTCACTCAGCACAGAGTCTGCTTGAGATTCTCTCTCTGCCTCTCCCTCTGCCCCTCCCCCCACTCATGCCCACTCTCTCTCTCTTTAGACTATATAAATAAAATATTTTTAAAAGGAAAGAAAAGGAGAGGAGAGGGGAGGGGAGGGGAGGGGAGGGAAAGGAAAGGAAAGGAAAGGAAAGGAAAGGAAAGGAAAGGAAAGGAAAAGGAACTTTCCAGGGATTAGACTCAACCCAGAGGAAAAGAGATGCTAATCACTTTGGGCAGCTATCTCTCTTTCCCCACCTGGGGCTCAGCCACACCCACCTACAATTTCTGGCTTGATTTAATATCTTGGCTATCGTCCTCAACAGGTGCACAAAGTGGGGGACTTCATTCCCAGGAGCCTTGCCAAAAGCCCCATTCCCTCAGAGGGAGAGTGGTGAATATGGCCTCATTAGAATATCAATAGGAAGCTATGGTGAGAAGATGTAGTTGGCCAGAGCTGGTGATGGGGTAATTAATTCTACTTAAGCAAAATGTTACTAATAATTAAATGTACTAATTAAGAAAAATTGGATCAGCTGTTATTGGTGTAACCCAGAAGCTGGAGCTCTGCTGACACATTTCTTGGGCAGGTTCTGGCTGGGACTAAATGCAGTGGACACTGTCACTATAGAGCCAGGAGAAGCCAGAGGAGATGTGAGCTGGCGGGGCCTTCATGGAAGGAAGCAGCAGGTTTGGGAGGGTCTGGTAAGATGACAGGTCTAAGAGGAGATGCTGAAGTGAGATGGACCCTGGTGTTCAGTCCAGTGATGAGAGAAGGGACAGGGGCGAGCCAGATCAGAGGTCAGACAGGGAAAGATATCTGATGGCCAACGGTGGTTAGAACTTAGGTCAGGTGAGCAGACATCATTGAAAGATCCAGACTTAGAAAACAGGGACACCAGCTAAGGCAGAGTTCTTCAGCATGGCATCACTGATATTTGGGGTTTCTTTGTTGTAGGGGTTGTTCTGTTCACTGTAGGATGTTCCATAGCCTTGCTGGCCTCTACCCACTTGGATGCCAACAGCATCCAAGTCTTAGTCTTAGTCTCCAGACTTTGTCAGATGTCTGCTGGCAGAGGGGGTGGGGGCAAAATCACCCCAGGAAACCACTGAGCTCATTTGAAAAACAAAAAACAGCAACTTAACATAACAAAGGTTTATTGCTTACTCCTTCGGAGGAGACTGGGCTCTACTCCTTGCAGGTCTTAGACTCCTTCCAACTTATGGTCCACTGGCCAACTTATGGTCCCCAGGCCTCAGGTGCCCATACTAGATCATTCTCATCCAGATGCACGATGAGTTAAGGGACTGAGTGTAGAGGATTGTTCAAGAGATTTTAAGGGCTGGCCCTGGACGGGTCTGACAGCACTTCTGCCCATTGACTAGTGGCCCTCCCAAAGACTGAAGTGTAAATGTGGCCCAGCAGTGCACCAAGAAGGAGACCCCAGACTTGGGCAAACAACAGCCCACTGGGGCCACATCACCTCTTGGTCCTGGGTCTGACTCTGACACAGATGGTTCATGTAACCTGGGCCAGCTCCTCCTCTCTCAGGCCCATTTCCTCCTCTTCAAAAACCTCAACCACGAACAAAATAGGGTTTGTGCACAGGATGGAATAGTACTCAGTCACAAAGAACAAAGCATCGATGCATGTTATGGCATGGAGGAACCTCGAAAACACGCTAAGTGCCAGAAGCCAGACACAAACGGTCATATAGTACATGGTTCCATTTATACGAAATGTCCAGAATACACAAATCCACAGAGACAGAAAGCAGATGAGCAGCTGGGGGGAGAGGGGACAGAAGGCAGAATGAGGTGACCGCTAATGGTTATGGGGTTTCCTTCTGGTATGCTGAAAATGTTTTGGAGCCTGATAGAGGTACTGACTGTCCAACATGGGGCATGCACTAAATACCATTGGACTATACACTTTGAAATGGTTACTTTAAACCTTTGAGAATTTTCCCTTGATTTAAAAAAAAAAAATACCCTACAAACTCTAACCTTCAGTGGTTGATTGAGATCTAGGCAGGAGAGGACTCAGACAAGCGTACCCGAAAGTAAGAAAATAGGTTCTGGCCTTTCTGAAAGCATATTCCAAATAAATTTGTTTTGGAAAGAACCTGATTCCTACTTTGCCTGTCAAGTGAGTGCAATGTTAGTGAGCTTTGTAAACTGGAAAGTTCTATATAAATGTAAGAAGACCTGGTTACTGAGGCACTCTACCTGATCTCCTTAGTATTCTCCTGGATACAGCTGGGACAAGGCTGGACACAGAATGAGTGAGCTGGATAAGTATGTATGCATTAAGGGTGAGCCAGCTCAGGGGTTCTAAAACACAGCCGTTCAGAGCAGCCATTATTATTTAAGAAGATATAAATTAATAGTGAAGCTGCTATCCCATTTCCTGGGTGCTCAGCACTGCAAAACGTATCTTAAAGGCACCTAACCGGTCAGTCCTCTCGGCAACCCTATAAGATAGTAGGATCAAAACTATTTTACCGATGAGAAGTAAAAAACTGAAAAGTTAAATCATTTGCTGTATTACTTATCTTTGCTGGGTAAGTATTCATCCCCAAAACTAACAGCTTAAAACACACTGTTATGATCTCATAGTTTCTGTGGATCCAGAGTCCATGCCTGGCTCATCTGGGTCCTCCATTTCAGGGCTGCCATCAAGGTGTTGGCCAAAGCTGTGGTCTCATCTGAAGGCTTGAGTGGGGAAGTGTCTAAGTCCAAGCTCATGTGGTTGTTGGCAGGTTTCAGCTCCTTGAGAATTTTTGGACTGAGGGTCTCAGTTGCTATCTGGCTGTTGGCAGGAGGTCAGTTCCTTGCCATGTGAGCCTCTCCAACATTCCAGTTTGCTTCATCAAAGCATGCCAGCCAGAAAGTGATGGAATCTGCTAACAACAGAGATTGCAATCTTATAAAGTCCAATCACAGAAGTGACATTCCATCACCTTTGCTGTATTCTATTGGTTAGAAGCCTACACTTGAGGGGTGATGGGGGTGGGGATTGTACAAGCACATGATTATTGGGAAATAGAGATCATGGTGTGTGTGTTGGGGAAGGGGCACTTGCCAAAGGCCCACAAATAGTAGAGCTGAGCCACATATGCCCTGGGTTTTTTGAACAAGCTCAGATTTATAATCACACTGCATGTTCTCCATGATCTTCAGGGGTGGGTGGGGGTGGGAGGAAGCAAGGAGTAAGACGGATAGACAAACAGAGATCTTTTTACAGAAAAAAGGGCTGTGTTGATCTCTTTCTGGCCAGGCCTCACAGATAAGGCTTGTCCTGCAGAAAGCAGCCCAGAGCTAGGACTGCCCCCGATATTAATGGTGTCCTCATTAGAGCCGTGTGCAGTGCTGCATTTTAATTGCCTGGCAGAACCCTGAGCACCTGAAGAGAAGGCTTTCCACATCCTTCTCATCATGACTATTAATAGGCTGGGAACATTCGGGGCTCCTAAAGCCCTGTGTTGGCAGCCCCTCCCAACATTAGCAGTTTAAGTCTTTATACCAGCCCCACAGTTCTGCTGTGACCAAGGGCAGCACCCGATCTGTCCCTGAGGCTGGTGCCCAACATTTTAATATTCTGAGTACCTGGGAGGCAGGGATGAAGGTCTCAACCATCAGACCTGCTTAAAAAGGAGGTCTCATTTTACCCTTATATTCCTGGCAGCAAGCACAGTACCTGGGAGGCGGATTGGAATGAATCAATGGGTCGTCTGTGCAAATGTAGTGTGACACCTGTGAAGGCAGGTGTGAGCAATGAGACCCAATCTCCACTCATGTCTTGTTTCCCTTCAATTCTTGAGTGAGTATTGAGGGACTATTGACCTTCTTGTGCTCCAGAGAGGTCACTATACAAAAGATGACCCTCCCAGCAAGCCCTCAGCTCAGGCTGGCAGAACTGCTGTGCCTCTATGTACCTCCAGCCCTGGCAGTCAGGAGAGAAGTGAGTGCCCGTGCCCTTTCTTCCCTGGTCCTTTCTCTTGCAATCACCAGTTCTTAACACATAAAAGCCTTTGTGCCACCCACTTCCAGCTGTAAAGTGCGGCCATTGCTCTTCAACCTCACTTCTAAATAAGACTCTTAGATGAGCCCGGGGGTCTTCTACATTCCCTTCCCATTCTAAAGGGTGATTACATTGGTGGGTCCACAGGGAGTTCTCTGACTTATTTCTCACTCACACAGAGATGAAAGCAAATTTAATATCAGGCAGGGCATCCCCTACTATATATGTATTGGTGACTGTCACCCACTAGGGACCCGCGAAAGCACCCAGTTACAACTTGTATAAACAGGCAGCATGACAGCTGATGCCAAATGAATGGTCTAGAAGCACCCCTTTCCCTTTCACAGCCACCCAGGGTTAGACTGTCTGGTAAATATAATATTCTCATTTGCTAGATTGGATTAAATCTTGGAGGACATGTTATCCAAAGGCCATGGAGACCTCTTGACTCCTACAACAGGAACGGGGGCAACAGCTGGCCATGAGAGCCTTGACCTCGGTGCTAGGAGCAACCCCATCCACTTTGCCCTTCATACACCATCACATGCCTCCCTTTCCTTCCTTCTCTCCCCAGCTGCCTCCTCCTGCCTCCTTAGGCTGGGCTTTGCTGCGCTGAGAGCAAAAGCTTTATTGAATTTTTGCAAGTACTTTGCATGGCGTCTGATTTACAATTCATAACCTGGATTATACTGCAAGTTCTGCCTTCCGGGGTCGGTGTAATTTAGATCTTGGAAATATTTGCCATGCTTTCAATTCCCCTGACATCTGAGGGATTGGAAATGGATTCCACCCTGGAGCTTTACAATTTGGAAGGGGAGATGGAAGGGGGAAAGGGGGATGAAGCCGGCACATAAAACTGAGTGGTGGGGGGAGCAGCAAAGAGTGAAAACTGAGGGATGGGGAGAAGAGAAAGTTGAACATGAAAAAGAGAGGATGACAAGATGCATGAGAAAGGGGAGCAGGGAAGGTGTGACCATCTCCTGAACACATTGCCTCCTTATGACCGCACTCTGACCAGGGACATGGGCTCAGATGCCAAGGGACAGTGGTGACAAATACTGTCCAGGGGAATGGCTTAGTGGCATGGAATAGCCCACAGCTGAGAAGCAAAACTGTCCACCTTCTAGTTTGTCTCTGCCCCTGCCTTGCTGAAAGAGGGGCAAATCCCCCAATCACTTTATTTTTAACAGTTTTATTGAGATATAATTCACATATCATATAATCTACCCACTTTAAGTGTACAACTCAATGGTGCCCAGTTTATACACAGGATTGTGTAGCCATCACCACAGTCAGTTCTAGAGTATTTTCATTATCCCAAAAAGAAGCACTGTACCTTAGCCACCACCCCATGAATTAGTTTTCTGGGGCTGCCATAACCCTCAGTGGTTTAAGACAACAGATACTGGTTCTTTCACAGTTGTGGAGGCCAGAGTCTGAAATCAGGGTATCAGCATGGCCATGTTCCATGCAAAGGCTCTAGAGGAGGATCTTTCCTTGACGCTTCCACCCTCTGGAGGCTCCAGGTATTCCTTGGTTTGTGGTCCCATCCCTCCAGTCTCCACCCCCATCTTCATGTGATCTCCACTATGTGTCTGGGTTTCAGATCTCCCTCTGCCTTTGTCTTATAAGGACACATAGCACTGGATTTAGGGCTCAGCCTAAATCTAGGATGATCTCATCTTGAGATCCTTAATTACATCTTCAAAGATCCCTTCTTCCTATTAAGATCACATTCACAGGTTCTGGACACGTGGACATATCTTTTAAGAGCCACCATTCAGAGCACCTGGGTGGCTCAGTCGGTTAAGTATCTGACTCTTGATTTTGGCTCAGGTCATGATCTCAACATCATGAGACCAAGCCCCAAGTCAGGCTGCATGCTGGACATGGATCCTGCTTAAAATTCTTTTTCTCCGGGGCACCTGGGTGGCTCAGTGGGTTAAAGCCTCTGCCTTCAGTTCAGGTCATAATCCCAGGATCCTGGGATCAAGCCCCGCATCAAGCTCTCTGCTCAGCAGGGAGCCTGCTTTCCCCTCTCTCTCTGCCTGCCTCTCTGCCTACTTGTGATCTCTCTCTGTCAAATAAATAAATAAAACCTTAAAAAAAAAAGATTCATTTTCTCCCTCTCCCTCTACCCCTCCCCCATTCCCTCTTGCTCCCTAAAACACAACAAAATTAAACTAACAAAGAAACAAAGAAAAGAGCCACCATTCAATCCACCATACCCCTCTACTGTTCTCATCTCCCCCAGCCCTTAGTAACCACTAATCTACTTTTTAGTTCTATAGATTTGCCTATTCTGAACATTTCATACAAATGGAATTATACAATGTGTGACCCTCTGTGATAGGCTTCTTTCACTTGGTATGTTTTCAAGGTGCATTGATATCCTGGTATATAGCAGTACTTCATCTCTTTTAATTGTTAAATAATATTCCATTGTATGGATATGCCACATCTTATTTATCCATTCTTCCATCCACTGATGGACATATGGGTTGTTTCCATGTTTTGGTTATTCTGAATAATGTTGTTATGACAATTCATGTCCAACTTTTATTATTGGCAAAGCTGAGAGTCTCACATCTGCCTCCCCCAAATACCATGGCCATGGTGATTGTGGTAGGCAGCTTCTGGAATGGCTGCTGATTACCCCCATCTCTTGGTATTCATACCCTGTGCAAAGCCCTCACCTTGAATGTGGGCATCACTCAGTGGCCTATGTCTAAGGAATGGAATATGACCAAGATGTTATTTACAAGATTAGGCAATAAAGCACTGTGGCTTACATCTTGCTCTCAATTTCTTGCTTGCTCATTTTCTCATTGTAACAAGGCAAGCCACCAGTTGAGAGTTGTCCTATGGAGAGACCCACAGGGCAAAGAACTGAGGGATGCCTCCATCCAAGATACAGTGGAGGACTGAGATCTGCCAACAACCACAGTGAGCCACACTCACAACATGAGTAAGCTTGAAAGTGAATCCTTCCCTAGCCAAGACTTCAAATGAGATGACTGCCGCAGCCAATAGCTTGACCCTCGCCTCGTGAGGGTTCTGAGCCCAGGGCCCAGCTGAGTTGCACCAGGAATCCTGACACGGAGACTATGAGATAATAACATATGTATGTTGTTTGTTTCTACCCACTAAGTTTTAGGGTAATGTGTTACATTGCAAGAGACAATTAATACAATGAAGATAGAAGAAAAGATAAGTTTGGGCCTCTGGGATGATGGTGGGCCAGGGATGAGTTTATTGGGAATGAGTTCTTGAACCAGAAGAGCCGATGTTTGGAGGGTTGTGGCTGTGGATATCCTAGCCCCCATCTCATAAAATGATTAGATCTTCTTTTAGATGAAGCACTGAGCTAACCAGATTGAAAAACTCAGTTGTAATATACCATCATCCTCCTCCTTCTGAAGCTCTGTAGTTCTGAAGGCATGGAAATAGAGAAGGAGCAGTAGATAGCTCCAGACTGGCTCAGAAGCACCACACAGAGTTGGGTCAAGGAACCAGAGTCTGTGCTTCTAGGACACTGCTCTTTCTAATGCACTAAGATTTCCCAAAGGATGGGGAGTTATCATCTAACCCAGTAAGTACCACCAAGAGGGCTAAGAGGGTGAATACCTGAGGACAAGAAAATATCAAGGTCTACTGAAGGGATCAAATTATGGAAGATTATATTCCAAAAATGGCTGCAACAATATCTCCATTCTACATAGTCTTCTCATGATGTGACTTTGCCTCTCCCCCATTCAGATGAAGAGTCCTTTTCCTTTGAACCTAAGCAGACCTTAGTGACTCCCTCAATCAGTACAGTATGGTAAGAGTGATGCCATGTGACCTCCAAAGCTGAGACCACCAAGTGAGAACTGATGGGCTAACCCCCAAATCATGAGAGATAGCAAGAATTAATGATTTTTGCTTCTTTGACTAAGTTTGAGGTGGTTTGTCATATACCTATGGGTAACCTAAATAAGACAAAGATGTTATAATCATGAAGATGGTCCCTAGATATAAAGATAGATGATAGACAGACATCTAATGGGCATTTATGGTGCTGGACACTAGACCAAGTGGTTTACTGACATATCTCATCATAATCTATGAAGTCTGTATTCTTTTTTGTTGTTGTTTAAGATTTTATTTGCTTGTTTGAGAGAGAGAGAGAGAGCACAAGAGGGGAGGGGGCAGAAGGAGAAGGATAAGCAGGGAGCTCAGAGTCCAATGCAGGGCTTGATCCCAGGACCCTGAGATCATGACCTGAACTGAAGTCAGACACTAAATCAACTGAGTCACCCAGGTGCCCCTGAAGTTGATATTCTTTTCCTCAATTATAGATACAGAAACTTAAGTTCAGAGAGTTTCAACAACTTACCTGAGGTCACACAGCTAAGATGGAGCAGTTTCTCCTAAACCTAAGCCCATGCCCAATCCAGGGCAGGGAGCACAGGTGAGATAAGGAGGGCAGGGAAGTTTTGGATGGAAAGTGATGAAAGGTTTTAGGCCTTATAAACTCAAGCAGACCTTAACCACTCATCAAACCAGCCTGACCTCTTTTCTGAGTGCCTCACTCTAAGATTTTTGTCTGGAGCACACTTTACCCCTTACTCTTCTCCTGGGGACTGGAGGAGAACCTACTTCTTGACCTAAAAATGAAGAACCCAAGAGAGAAGGCTGCCAAGCATCCTGTTGTGCCATCTTCTGTCTGAAAAAAGATGGCCCAAATAGGAAAACTGTTTGCTGGTGTGATGGTGGTGGTGGTGGTTAAAAATCATGGACTTTCTTTGTAGGAAAGGGAGGCTTCTGGCCAGAATCATGCCAAGCCCTTTTTTCTAAAGCCAAGTTCAACAGAAGGAAATGGGTGTGGCAGCTGACATGTGTAGAACACAGCTGGTTATAGAAGTCCCTCCCAAACTCATCCAAGGAGCCACAGACACTTGCCTTCTCTCCCTCTGTGACTATTCTAAGCCTGGTTCTTGGGGCTCAGGGACCATTTCTGATCCTAACTGAATACCCCGAGGCAGAAGGAGAGTCTTTGTAAGTTTAACACAAGATCCCTAGGGCTCAGCACTGTGCCTGGCTTATGTTGGGCCCTTGATACACCTTTATGAATAAGCAACCCTTTGGCAAACCACAGTCCTGCTGGGGACCACGGATGTCCATGGTTGGATTCCCAAGACCTCACCGGAGCTCTCAGGGAGGGATGTTTGAGGATGGGAGCTGGGCAGCAGGGGCCTCCCCTAGGACAGAGATGACCTCACAGTCTTCCTAACCACAGAAGAAACTGTGTTACAGTCACATTATTCAAAGACAGAGGGAGGTTGCTGACTGACGAGGCCTTTTGTGTGACCTGGAAGAAGATGTTTTTCCAGAGAACGTATCCCCATAAAAAGGAGCAGCTCCTGTTTCTGGTGGTTTGTGATGCGTCATTTAAAAACTTGACATGATTTTGTGTATGTGGTCCTCACAACCACCCCATGACGTATGCAACGTCGTCATCACCATCATTTTGGGAGGCGCACTGAGGCTGCAGAGAGCGTCACCAGCTGTCCGCAGTTCCACAGCTGGTCACTGAGTGGAAGCACTGGGACCAAACCCCGGATGTTCCAGTCCCAACCACAGTCCCCGAGTACTCCATGTGGGTCCTGCCCTGTGTTGGACACCTTCCTAGAGCTGTGGTGCCCAGCACCACCTCCCCCAGTCCCATGTGGCAGGTGGACCATCAGGTCCCTACGTGGAAGCCGGGGGCACTCCCAAAACATTGACGGAGGAGAGAGTCAGATGAAAGGACCATTGACAAAGGTAGAGCAAGTCCAAGGGGCCCAGGGAATGGGGCCTAGGGAATGGAGATACCTAGGACCCAGCAAGGGAAGGAAGCCATTGCACACCCAGGGCTGAGGACACAAGGGGAGAACTTGGAGGCAGAGGTGACCATGGACAACCACTGCCAAGCCACTCCCTGGCAGGGAGAGAGCCAAAGAGTCAAAGTCCTATATGCTCTCGTCCTCCCTTGGAGTTTCTGGTGGTACCACACTCTAGCCAGCCAGGGGCTGGCCTCCCAGGCCAGGCACAAAGCAGGTTTTTTTTTTTTTTTTTAAGATTTTTTATTTATTTGTCAGATAGAGAGAGAGAGCAGGAGCAAGCACAGGCAGAGTGGCAGGCAGAGGCAGAGGGAGAAGCAGGCTCACTGCTGAGCAAGGAGCCCGATGCGGGACTCGATCCCAGGATGCTGGGATCATGACCTGAGCCAAAGGCAGCCACTTAACCAACTGAGCCACCCAGGCGTCCCCACAAAGCAGGTTTTAAAAGAAGAAGAAGAAAAAAAAAGGTGGGGAATGGTATGGAGGGCAAATAGAAAGAAGGCTTCCAGGACCAGAGAACTCAAGTTGAGACCAAGGGAGATTCAGCCACTTGCCCAAGGTCACAAGCCAGGAAGGCAGCAAACTGCCAGGCTGACTTGACTCCAGAATTCTTTCCACGGCTGCCTGTGTGGCCTGAGTCACAGCGAGGAAGGTTTCGGTGTGTGAACATTGGTGTAAATGATCATCAACAAGGCTGCCAGCAGCCTCTGCAGTGTTTTTATAATGGGATTTTAATTTGCTCCCCCCATCACCCCGCTGAGCTGAAAAACTCTCCAGTTTGTCTACTTCTTGTTAGGCTGCTGCGCAAAACAGGAGACAGGAGGCAGCCCCTCTGGCCTGCTTGTCTCTGGGGGACCAAACCACTTCCTCAGGTACCCCAGCATCTCTGCAAATGCCACCAACCTCCTAGCAGCTGGAGAGGAGAGGAAACACCAAATGCACCAGCAGATTGGGGAAGGGAGCCGGTCACAGCCTCAACACGCAGCCTGCAGGCCCGGGAGTTGCTCGTCTCTCCTGAGCCGAGCTTTGGAGTCCACTAGAACCTGATTCCCAGTCATTCCCCTATCCGGAGGCACCACCGCTGTCCCCTGATTGTCAGGCCAGAAGCCTGAATGTTCACTTCCGCGTCTTGTGCCCATCCCCTCCCCCACTCAATCTTCAGCAAGTCCTGGAGACACCAACCCATCCTCCCCAAGGAACCGGTCCCATCTCAGGACATGCCAGGGCGTTTTTCTCTTCCTCTATTTAAGTGGAATTCTCTTTATACAATGGATGTGCTCCTGCAAATTTGTGCTTAAGCTGCATTTTTATAAATTGAATCCCAGCACACCATTGGCTTACTGAAGCTCTTTCTGAGAGTCCCTCCCCAGTGGATTCATTTTTAACCCTGGCTGGACCACTGGGAAAGACTCTAGACTTTCTTAAAAGGCATTTTGTACTGACTGATCCACTCATGTTTATGATGTGGGTTGTTCTGTGGGGTTCCTTTAACCACTGTTATATGTGTTGAGCGCTGGGGAGCAGTTCCCAGGGGTACCCCCAGGCTGGCTTCCCTTTGGTGCTGATAAGGAAAATGTCCCAGCTACTCTTGTTTCCATTCTCCACGCACCGCTGCTGCCATTCCGCTAAATCCATTCCTTCTCCCCACCTCTGCTCTGCACCTCGGAAGGGCCACCTCCATAGGCTGATCGATTGGGCCCTCTTGTCCCTGGCTTCTAGGTGGGTTTGGCCCAATTGAAGACACTGGCATGAGGCGGAGGGCAGAAGGAGAGAGAGGTTGGGGTCTTTATTCCATCCCTCCTTCCCTCCCTGCTGTTGTTCGGGAGCCCCACCCCTTCTCCCCAAATCCAGGCTCTTCAGGCTCCAACAAAAACCTGCCTTTCCCTCACCCCCTTAGACCTCAGGTGGTAAAGCCTCCCAATTGGTGCTGGTCCCCAGATCCTACATCTTCCGGTTTATTCCCTTACACTCACATGTATGTATGAATGGCCTCTTCATTTAGACTGTCTTGCCTGGAACCCCTAGCTGGTGTCATCTGTTTCCCACTGAGACCCAACCCAGTATGACGACAGTCAGAGTGGTGATGTTGCCATGCTCCAAAAGTCAAAACCTGACACCCAGCTCCCACCCATAGGTAGGTAGGTAGCCCATGGGTAGGTGGGGAGGAAAACCAATGTCTCCCTGGTAAAGCAGAGACACTAAGGTAAGTGGTCAGTTTGGACACTAGTGACATTTTGGACCAGATCATTCTTCATCATTGGGGGAGAGGGGCTGCCCTGTATGTTGTAGGATGTTCAGCAACATCTGTGGCCTGTACGCACTGGGTGCTAGTAGCATTTTCTTCCATTGTGATAATCAGAAACATCTCCAGACATTGCCAGATGTTCCCGGTGGGGGTGGCATGCGAAATCTTCCCAGTTAAGAACAGCTACCATCCAGGAGGATGGAGCAGAGGCTGAGGGCTAGCTGAGTTGGTTTGATTCTTAGGAGAAGGGGAAGGATGGAGCGGGCAGCTCAGGATGCCCTGGATGTTCTTCCGCGAACTCAAGAAAGGGTTCCCCAGCAAGGTTGCACAGCGGCTGGAGCACTTGCCCCTCCAGCCCAGACAACCGGAAGCCCAGGCTTTGTGAACTCCCCTCCTCATGTGCAGCCCTGATGTCTGAGCAGAAGGACCCGAAACGACCAGCATCCCTTGTGCCCCCTCCCGGCTGTCCCCCACACTCCCCTCCTTCTCTCTCCTCTTACCCGCCTTGAAATGATTTCGGGAGGCAGCTGGCAGCAGGGGAGTACAGCTGCTGCTAAGTTATCCAAACGATTTATCTTAAGATTCATGCAGAATTCATTGTGTGGGGACCAGGGTGGGTTGCTCTTTAATATTCATGCAGATTTGGAAGAAATGTTAATCATGGGTTTGGGTAATTTGCACTTCTGCTTAATTCTCCTCCTGCCAGGCGTTGGCTGGCCCCCTAGCCCTCTCCTCCTCTCCAGCCCCCTGGGCTTCCTCCAGCCCACTGGCAGCTGGGGCTAGACTCCGAGGCCGGGTAGGAGCTGACCACTGTCTTCCCTGTGGAGCTGGCCCACGGGCGCTCCGAGCAGCAGGAGGAGGTTGGGTGGGCAGCGCTGGAGAAGAGCTTGCAAGAGCTTCTGGGCCATCTTGACGGGAAATAGATAACCTGCTATAGCAGCCAGATATGTGCAAATTAGCATTGATTATTCTCAAATTAACAGCTTGGGCATTTCAAACCCAAAACAAGGCTCGGTTCTGCTCTGATCTCCTTCTCCCTCCTTCCCGCTCCCCTCTCCCTGCAGTTTCCCCTGCCCCACAGTGTCCGCTGGCTAGGCTCCCTGCACAGGTGAGAGGCAGGCTCCCGGGGATGGGGTCCCAGGGCTCTCCACCCAGATCTCATCATCGCACTCTTGCCCCTTACTTCCCTCCACCCATGGAGAAGAGGTCCTCCTGGAAATTGTCCGTGGTTCTGGCCGCCCCCTTCCTAGTGTGAGCCCTGCATATATGGGGAAGTGGGCTTTAGAAATTAATGCCAACCTATATGAGCAGGTCTCTGCCATCTCTCACATCTTCTCAGATGAGGCTGACAGCTTTAGAGGATCACAGGGGCACTATCAGGAGATCAGGAGGTCTGAGGACCATCCAGAAGAGCATCTTGAGAAGACTTGAATCCCCCAGCAGAGGGTCCAGGAATCACCAGGGGGCTGCTGTCTGGGCTCTTCTCTCCTTTTACAGATAGGAAAAGGAAAGTCCAGAGAGGGACAGCAGCTAGCCTAAGGTCACACCACTTGCTGTAGACAGAAGGGAAATTTGAGTCCAAGTTTGCCTAAGACCCCACTGATGGCTAGTGTCAGGCTCCAAGCAGAAAGCAGATACCCCTCCTTTCTCCTCCTTTAGAGGGTCTAAAGAGGAGTCATGTACACAAGGACTTGGTTACACGGGTGAAGGACAACTGAGAAGCCAGATAGGGATTGTGAGGGGACTCAGGACCAGCCCAGCATGCCGCTGTTGCCACCCCCAGTGGGAACCGTAGGAGGAGCGAGGTCCCTTATGTGAGCTGGTGGGCCTATCCCAAAAGAACAGGACAACAAGCACATACAGCAGTGCTGGAGAGGGGGAGAAGTACTCCCATCTCCTCCTTCCTGCCCTCAGCTCTCCCTGCCGGGGCCTCACTGGTAGCCCAAGTCTGTTCAGGCTGCTCTCGCAAAAACCCCGGAGACTGGGGACTGAAACCACAGACATCTCATTCTCACAGTCCTGGAAGCTGGAGGCCAAGATCAAGGTGTCTGCCGGAAGCCCACGTCCTGGTTCCTAGACAGCCCTCTCCTCTCTGTCCTCACCTGGTGGAACAGGGGAGGGATAATTTGGGGTCTCTTTGTAAGGGCGTGACTCCTCTTCATGAAGGCTCTACTCATGGCCTGATCACCTCCTGAAAGCCTCACCTCCAAATACCATCACACTGGGGGCTAGTTTTCAATGTAGGAATCTGGGGGGACACAAACATTCAGCCTATAGCACTGGGTAAAACCAGCCAGGAGGCTGCTGCCATGATCGCCCCCCTGCGATGCCGAGCTGAGCATGAAGAGTGGACCTGGGAGCAGTAAACAGGTAAATGACCAGTAAAAGGGCTTTTACCCTAGACACTGCCTCTCCCTCCCTTCAACCTCAGTGGTACTGGCGGCGCGCTGGAGAGGAAGGAGCAGGAGGGCATCGGACGACTGTCCCAGGCACCAGAGACGATTAAGACAGAAGAGCTGGGTTTGACAGAAGGAAGACCCAGCAGCCGGTGTCCCCTGTCACTGGCTGTCAGCTTCCCCTACCACCACACAGCTGCCTCTGTCTGGGCCCAGAATAATAATCAGGGAGCTGTGGACACCAGAGGACAGGGGACCAGAGACCCGGCGGTGGTCTCAAAGACCACCCTCTCGCCCTACCTCTCCCCTGTCTATTAAGACTGAGAGTCCCCAGGCACCTGGGTGGCTCAGTCATTAAGCGTCTGCCTTCAGCTCAGGTCATGATCCTGGGGTCCTGGGATCAAGCCCTGCATCACGTTCCCTGCTTGATGGAAAGTCTGCTTCTCCCTCTCCCACTCCCCCTGCTTGTGTTCCCTCTCATGCTGTCTTTCTCTCCTTCTGTCAAAAAATAAATTCTTAAAAAAAAAAAATAGAGTCCCAAACTCCTGACACCCACCACCCTCGCAACACACACCGCACACACACCCGGGATGTCCCGGAATGCCAGTGCCTGGGTGCAAAGTTTCCACGGCCCAGAATGCCAGTTAAAGCTCAGAGTGAATGATATGCCCATTGGGGGAGCATCTTAGAGCCACCTCAGCGTCCCCCATGTCTAGCAGAGGAGGCCTTAGAGCACCAAGCAAGCACAGACCTTCCAGACAGAGTCCCTTGAAAGCAAGGTGCAAGACAAGGGTGACTTCACCTGTCCTGGGTCAAGAGTGTAAACTGTGATGCTCCCCAAGTCATCTGGAACAGATGGCCCAAAGAGCCCCTCAGCACAGGGCCTGGCACATGGTGGGCATTTAGGAAAACATTCTCGTCTTTCTAACATGCTGCCCCATCTTGAGGCTCCTTTGGGGAACGCTTCACACACTACATGTGATTCTGGGCTGCTTCAAACACGGTAGCCCAAGTGACCCCTCCTTCCAGTTACAGATGTGATTGTGTGACATCACACATGGGATCACATGACCACTCTGTGGTCAGAGTGATTGGTTCAGAGATGGTCACGTGACTCAAGCCAGCCCATCAGAGTCTTGCTTGAGACAGGTCTATTGTGGTCAGAGTGATTGGTTCAGAGAGGGTCACATGACTCAAGCCAACCAATCAGAGACTTGTTTGAGACAAGTCTATTGATTCTGTTAGAGTGGATCCAGTCAAGCCTCCCCCTCACCACAGAAAAGCCCCTCCCTGGAGCCAGGGGAGGAAGCCTGGGACAGCAGGCCCGAGAGAGAGCAGCTTCGGAGGTGAAGAAGGATGCAAAAAGTTGGGTGCTATATTTGAGGGTGGCTCTTACCCTCCCCGTTCAGGACAACCTCCTGCAAAGCAGGCCTCCCTGTCCCCATTCCATCCCCCGGAGGCCGGGACACAGCCCGGACACCCAGTTCAAGCCCCCCGCTGCCCTCATCCCCTAGCCACCTTCCTCAAGAATACGCGAGCAGGCGAGGGCCATGCACAGGCGCCCGGACGCTGGACTATCAGCGTGCTGAGGAGAGAATCCTAGCCGGCAGCGTCAGCGGGTGCAAGCTAGAGGGAATCTCTGGAATGTTCTCTAAGTAGCCCAGGTTACAGACAAGGAAACTGAGGCCCAGCAGGGGAATGGAGTCCAGCAAGCCTCCCAGGGGAATCAGCAATGGGGCCCAACTGGCCGGGTTCCCAAGCCAGTATCGCGTGTCTGCAGGCCTCTCCTCCCCACGCCGTCTTGGGTGGTGCTCTAAGACTCTTGGCATGACTTAGCTCACTGGTGGCTGCCGAGAAGGTAGTGGGTGCCAGGGGCTGGTGGCTTCTCCACCCATCCCACTGCCACGTTTTTGTCCAGGGCTGTGAGGTTCTGAGCCCAAGTAATCTGTCCCCTGAGCTCCCGAAGGCCACGAAGCTGTTAACGCTCCATCCCCACGAGTGTGAACTAACGGGGATTTGGGTTGAGCGGGAGGAAGGGGGCAGAGGAGCTAAGACAGGTTCGAGGGGGATTGGTTGGGAAGACAGAGAACACTGTGTGTCAAAGCTGGCTTTGGGCTCAGACATAAACCCCTTCCTCTCGGAGGGAAAACATACAAGCCGCCTTCAACCAAGGCTTTAAACAGAACGTGTCCAGGCTTTTCAATGTTCTCTTCCCAGATGGCCCCTCGGTTCTGTCTTTTCTGAGCTAGCAGCGAAGGCGCTTGAGCTGGGAGCTTGCCTGGAAATGAGAAGGCTGGCCCTCACAATCGCTCTGAGAGATGGTGTGGTTCGCTGGACAGGTCGGGGAGACCAGCTTAGCTTCTGGGGTCAGACTGCCTCAGACTATGGCTCTGCCATGCACGGGCTGGGTGAGCCTGAGCCAATCACTTTATGTCTCTGAGCTCCAATCTCTTCCTCTGTAAAATGGCAAAATAGCATTTACCTCCTGCATTCCTTTTCTGTGGTTGCTGTAACAAATCATCACAAATGCAGCAGCTTAAAACAGCACAAATGTATGCACTTACATTTCCAAGGCCTAGAAGTCCAACATGGGTCTCACTGGGGTAAAATCAGAATGTCAGCAGGTCAGTGTTCCTCCTGGAGACTCTAAGGAAGAATGCTTTTCCTTGCTTTTCCAGCCTCCGGAGGTCACGTTCATCCCTTAGCTTGGAGTCCTTTTTCTCCATCTTTATAGCCAATGGCAGAGAATATGTCTGATCAGTCCTTTGCAATCACATCTCCTTCCCCAACTGCCCTCTTCCATTTTTAAGGACCCTTGTGGTGATACGCGGCCCACCCAAGTAATCCAGGGTAAGCTCTCCATCAAAATCCTTAATTCCATCGAATCTGTAAAGTCCCTTAAGCCACGGAGGATGACAGTCACAGATGCCAGGGACTGGCGTGTGGGCATCCTTGTGGGATGGCCTCATCTTGCACTATCTTAAAAGGGCCTCTCTGTCCGCCCGGTGACAAGTGAGGCTCGTGCCCAAGCTGGCGGTGCCCAGCCTCACAGGACAAGCCTCCTGCCTGCTCTCTCTCCGCACAGCGCCTGCCTCGGGCCCAACACTCCAGATGCTGCTGTGCCTTTTACTTCTGCCCAGACAGTTGTGTCTTCTGGCCGTGATGCAGATGTTTGCACAGATGTTCACAACCCATCACACATGTGTGCACATCCATGATCTGCTGCTGGCGCTTCGTGAAATGCACGCATGCGCACATGTTCACGGGCAGGGCCACGCCTCCCCAGACCCCAGCTCATGCACCCAGGAGAAGCTCTTCCTGTCCCTGAACAGCCCCAGCTGCCTCCATGCCTCGGGGTGACAGTTGGGTGGTTGCGGGACGCCCGCTGCCTACTCGGCACAGCCACCCCCTTCAGTCCTGTCCTGAGCGTCACCGCCCCCCCCCCCCTGCACCCAGAGCGCCGGCCCCATTGATTGGCCTTGCCGCTCAGCAGCCGGAGATGTGCCCCAGCTGGAGGAAAACACTTGTAATTTATGGAGTGTCTGATTTTTAATCAGTTTTTTGTTCCTGTGCTGTAATTGTCCTAATTAGATATACATATTTTGATGAAGGTTTTTCCAAAATAAAAATTGTAATCGAATCTTGCTTGACATTCTTTACACCCATTCGCTCTGATCCAAACTTCCTCTGCAGTGGGACCTAGAAATGATACACATGGTTTAGGTATTTGCACGCGCCTCCTTGGGGCCACCGCAGGTTCCTTTTGCCCCCCGGGGGTTTTCAAGGGCCCCATCACGGTGGGGGAGCCTTCCCACTATGCGCCGGCTGTGGGACTTGCAAAACCTCCCTGGGACTGGGGAGGGCCAGGAGCACCCCTGTGCCGTCTCTCTGCCTGCACTCCTGCTCCCTGGGGTCCCCTCACACCCATAAAGTGAGGCCACCTAACTAGCCCCAAGGTCAAAGACAGACTCCTGCCATCCCCCATGCCTGTGAATAATCACAGCTCCTGCCATTTCTGTGTCTACCGTGCGCCAGGCACTGTGCTCTATATGCGTTACCCCAATCCGCCTGACAACCCTCAGAGGAGATTGCACAGAGGAAGAAATCAAGACTTGGAGAAGGTTAATTCGCTCGCTCAAGGTCACACGGCAGTAAGAGGAAGTGTTGCCATCCCGAGTTCTCAATCTTAGCCAATTGCTGAGAGGCCGCAGCCACCTTCCTGGGAGGGCCCCAGGGGAGCTGTGGCTCTCAGGGGGCTCCTCTGGGTGGGGGACCCCCACAACTCATCTCACTTCTGCACCCCAGCTCCTGGAGCACCCGGGAGCGGCTGCAGTGCAGCCTGTCTTCCTGAGTCTCCCTGGGACCTGGAGCCTGGGGCCAGGTGTGTCGCCAAGAGACCCCCGCCCCCCCACAGCAAAACAATCAGATCGGAGGATTCAAGTTAAAAATTGTGCTGCCTCTGGAGCTGTTGCCCTGGGCTCCAAACCCAAGGGTCACGCTGGGCTGTGAAGCCCTGGGTTGGGACTCCAGTTCTGTTTTGCAGGGGGCGGCGCCCAGCTAGCTGCCGCCAGCAGGGGGCGCTCGAGGGAGGGAGAGGCTCTGTTTTTCCCCTCGGTGCTGCTTGCTCCTCTCAAGGTCACCCTGGCCCTGGAGCCGGCTGGGGTCACTGGCAGGTTCCAGTTTGCAGTCCTCTCTCTCTGCACCGCTGGAGCCAGCCTCTGGTCTAACCAGCCAGTGCCTGTCCCCATGCCGCAGAGCTCTGGGTCCCAGCTCCAGGGGGACTCACCTCCAAGCTCCTAAATTCTAATGACCCGACGTCTTGCCTCGTTTCCCCAGAGGGGTGGTGGCTGCCCCCTGCTAAAGTGATGGGTGTGGTTTCTGATTTTTGACTACACCACAGCCCACGTGGTGTCCAGCTTTAAACTGGGAAAGGTCCACTGAGAGCTGGGGCGGGCACACCTGCTCTGAGGGCTTTGGAGCCCGGGGACTCCTGGAGCATGGTGAGAAGCCCTGCACGGAGCTGGGCACCCCACCCCCCCCCCCCCCACCCCCGGCACCCCACCACCCACAGCCAGGGTGCCCCCCCCCGCCCCCC
>RCUC01148445.1:0-83255 GCA_003697995.1 Taxidea taxus jeffersonii | reverse complement strand
ATTTAAAACCTCCCCTACAAAGTACCAAATAGCTTTACAGATGAGGTCTTCCAAACATTCAAAGAATTAACTCTTTCTTATAAAAACCATCCCAAAAATAAAAGAAGGAACAATGCCCAATCCACTTACAAAAGGATGTAAAAATCCTCCCTCAATGAAATAAACCATAAGAGACTCTTAATGTCAGAAAACAAACTGAGGGTTGCTGGGGGGAGGGGAGTAGGGAGAGGGTGGCTGGGTTATGGACACGGGGAGGGTATGTGGTATGGTGAATGTTGTGAAGTGTGTAAGCCTGACGATTCACAGACCTGGACTCTGGGGCTAATAATACATTATATGTTAATTTTTTTAAAAAGAAAATTAAAAAAAAATCCTCTGTCAATAATTAGCAAACTGGACCCAGTAATTTATTTTTAAAAAAATTATATTAACTTACATTTAACCTAGAAAATGCAATATCAGTTTAGCATTATAATACTATTATTATAAATTATCCCGTTAAAAGACTAAAGAAGAAAAAATATGATTATCTCAGTATGATGCAGAAAAATCACTCTCCAAAATTCAACATCCATTCATCAAAAATCAGATGGAAGAAAACTTCCTCAATTTGAAAAAGGTTATCTACAAACAAATAAACAAAGCACTAACACGAACATCAAACTTAATGGTTAATATTTGAAAACTACCCTTCTGAGATTAGGAACAAGAAAAAAAAAAACCCAGCTTCTATTTAACATTGTACTTTGGGTCCACCAGTGCAGTAAAGAAAATTAAAGGAATAAAATTTGAATGGAGGAAACAAAACTGTCATCACTTGCTGATTATATGACTATCTACATAGAAAATAAAAAGAAAATTAACAGATGAATTATGAGAATTAATGTAAATTAAGAAAGCTTGCCAGAATCAAAAGTATTCAAGGTCAATTGTATTTCAAAACACCAGCAACAACCAGACAATTTAGTTTAAAAAAAAAATTTAACAATAGAAATAAAAAATACAAAGAAATAAATACAACAAAAGATATACAAGATCCCTATGAAAACACTGTAAAACTTTATCAAAAGACATTAAAAGAAATCCTGAGTAGAGAGATACACTATATAATTGGAAGAGAAGACTCAATTTCACAACATGTCTGTCACCCTCCTATGATCTAATGATTAAATACAGTAACATAAAATTTCACTAGGGTACTTTGACAATCTCACTCTAAAGTTTATACAAATGAGGAAGCACTGTGAAAACAATTCCACAGTTCCTCTAAGAGTCAAATGCAGAATAACTGTATGACCCAGCATTTCAACTCCTAGGTACTCAAAAGAATTGAAAATAGGGGCTCAGCGTCCTGGGATCGAGTCCTGCATCGGGCTCCTTGCTCGGTGGGGAGCCTGCTTCCTCCTCTCTCTCTGCCTGCCACTCTGTCTGCCTGTGCTCACTCTTTCTGACAAATAAATAAATAAAATCTTAAAAAAAAAAAAGAAAATAGGGGCTCAGCTATTTGTATGCCAATTTCATAGCAGCATTATTCATAGTACACAACAAATGGCAACAACCCAAGTATCCCATCAACAGATGAATGGATAAGCAGAATGTGGTACAGACATACAATGTATCTTCTTCAGCTGTAAAAAGGAGTGAGGTTCTTATACATACTATAACATAGATGAACCTTGAAAACATTGTGGTAAGTAAAATAAACCAGACTCAGAAAATATTGTATTATTTCAATTCTTTAGAATATCTAGAAAAAGGAAAATTCATAAAGACAAAAAAATTAGAAGTTACCAGGGACTGAGGAAAGGAGTATGAGTTATTGAAGAATGGATATAGAGTTTCTCTTTGGAGAAATGAAGAGTTTTGGAACTAGACAGAGGTAACATTGTATAATATTATGAATGCAATTAATGCCACTGAATTGCACACTAAACTATGGGCTAAAATGGCAAATTATAAGTCTTACATATTTTACTGCAAAATATAAAAGTAAAGAAAACTACAAAAGCACAAAAGTCCCTAAAAAGCCAAAATATTCCTGAAGAACAAGACAGAGTGGATATTTAAACTTCTAATTTAACATTTAAACATTTAAACTTTTTTTTTTTTTTTAAGATTTTATTTATTTATTTGTTAGAGAGAGAGAGAGTGAGCACAGGCAGACAGAGTGGCAGGCAGAGCCAGAGGGAGAAGCAGGCTCCCTGCTGAGCAAGGAGCCCGATGTGGGACTCGATCCCAGGACGCTGGAATCATGACCTGGGCCGAAGGCAGCTGCCTAACCAACTGAGCCACCCAGGCGTCCCTAAACATTTAAACTTTTAATAAAGCGATTGTAATTTATATAATGTGGTTCTGTCAAAAGAATAGAGATAATTGAATATAATAAAGAACCTAAAAACAGATCACATATACATGAAAAGTTGATGTGTGATAGATTGAGTTTGCACATTAGCACAGAAAGGGGGGACTATTTAATATATGACACAAGGACAATTGGTTATCCATATAGAAAAATAATGAAACTGGATCCCTATCTTAAACCAATTAAGCAAACAAAAAAATTCAGATTAAAAAAAGGGTTGTGGGACACCTGGGTGGCTCAGTAGGTTAGGCCAGTGCCTTCAGCTCAGGTCATGATCCCAGGGTCCTGGGATTGAGTCCCGCATCTGGCTCCTTGCTCGGCGGGGAACCTGCCTCTTTCTCCACCTCTACCTGCCACTCTGCCTGCTTATGCGCACACTCTCTCTCTCTCTCTGACAAATAAATAAACA
Organism: Taxidea taxus jeffersonii; assembly: GCA_003697995.1. Lineage (NCBI taxonomy): Eukaryota > Metazoa > Chordata > Mammalia > Carnivora > Mustelidae > Taxidea > Taxidea taxus. The sequence continues at coordinate 80,484 of RCUC01148445.1, read as the reverse complement.
AAATCTTTAAAAAATTAAAAAAAAAAAGGTTGAAACAAGGATGGCAAAACTGAAAATTGTTTAGAAGACAATATAGAAAATTTTATGATCTCCATATTGTCGAAGATTAAAGATGCAGAATGCACAAAGCATTAAGGAAAAGACTGAAATTACATTAAAATGACGAACTTGTGTTGAATAAAAGATAATCATCAAGAAAGCCCAAAGATAAGCTACAAACTGAGAAGACATATTCAATTCATACAATTATATACTTAAGGAATTCCTAGGGGTGCCTGGGTGGCTCCATCGGTTGAAGCCTCTGCCTTCAGCTCGGGTCATGATCCCAGGGTCCTGGGATTGAGCCCCGCATCGGGCTCTCTGCTCAGCAGGGAGCCTGCTTCCTCCTCTCTCTCTGCCTGCCTCTCCATCTACTTGTGATCTCTCTCTGTCAACTAAATAAATAAATAAAATCTTAAAAAAAAAAAAAAGAATTCCTATAATCAGTTCAAAAAAAAACAACCCAAATAGACAAATGAACAAAAGATATGAACCAGCATTTTTACAGAAGAGGAAATACAAATAGTTTATAATAGTTCATAGGAAAAGACACTTAACTATAATAGTAATCACAGGAAAGCAAACAAAACCACAATGAAATATGTCATACTCACTGGATTGGCAAAATATTTCAGGCCAGATGGTACCAAATGTTGTTAAGGATATGGAGCAAGGAGGAGGCTGATGGGAGTGCAAATTGATACAAATATTTGGGAAAAAGTGACATCTCCAAGTAAATTTGGAGATGTGGATATCCAGTGACCCAGCAGTTCATTGCTTGGTATGTGCCCTAGAGGGTACGCATGCTCTTGTGCACATATAAATAGGAGACATGTCATAAGAATGTTCAGTCTAGCACTTGTAAACAATACCAAAAAAAAAAAAAAAGAAACATTCAAATATTCAACAATAGTGGAATAGATAAATTGCAGTAAATTCACACAAAAGAATATTGTACAGGACAGACATCACGTGAGTGAATTCAGAGGTGATTTTCAAGATATTTAACAACTAGGCAGCATGGAAACTGATGAATCAGAATGGACATCAAGTCAAAACTGGTACAGCCATGCAAGGGTACACTAGCCAAATACAAGAATGTGTGAATCTAAAACACATATATTTACTAAAAGAATTAAGTCACAAAAGAAAATGTATGCTAGGATTCCAAAACCAAATAATATACTGTTTAGAGATAGACATGTGTGTGGCAAAACAATAAAGAGTGATTAACTAGAAATCAAAATACTGGTAACCTGTGGGGTGGGAGGAGCATTGTAATCAGTGAAAGACAAACAAAACTTCTAAGGTACTGGTCCTAGTCAATTTCTTAATCTGGAAGATAAACATGTTTAACTTAAATGATACTTATTTTACATATCCTTTTTGTACATACGTTTCAAATTTTAAAATTAAGAATCTAAAATTTTCAGAAGTAAATATGAAGTCTCTCACAAAATCCTCAAGGGAAGCTGGAGAACCAGCCTCTGATCTCCATGAGGAAGAGCAAGGTCTGAAATTGAACCAGAGAACAGGACGGGTGAGCTAACCCGTCACTGGGGAGCAACATGCCGCAGTTTGTAGCTCTGCCTTTTATGTCAGGGACCTCAATCTTCCTATAGATTCTACTGCTGGGTCAGAATCCTCTTCAGGTCCTTGTTTTTACACCTTTACTCCAAGTCCAAATCTAGCACAGATTCATCTAACCAAGTCCAAGCCACTTGTCCACAACCTAGCTGCAAAGGAGGCTAGAAAAATGAGTACGTGGCACCCAGCCTCTTTTTATAGGTCACTTCCTATAAGCTCTACCCAATTCTAGATGCTGGGACTACAATAGGGAACAAAACCTCTATCTTTATAGAATTTACATTCTAGGGAGGTAGGTAGGAGATAGTCAGACAACTACAACAAATATCCCTACAAGACTCATTTGATGGGCGATACTACAATAGAGAAAGGAGGTTCAAATTTTGGGCATCTGAAAAGAATAAGTGTCTTCCACATGACATGAATGGCCTCTGTGATGGTCTAAGAATATGTAAAGCAGAACAATTAGGTTAAAGAGAATACATACTTAAGTCTTTTGATTCACATCACTAAACTTCTCCTTAAAAAAGGTCATACAAATCTGTGCTCCCATTACCAGACTAATTAATTTCCTCATGTCTTCTCAAAAATTCTTTTTGATATTTGCGAATTGAAAAAGAAAAATCTCATTTTCAGTTGGGTTCCTTTGATTCATATTATATATCTTCCTGTAAGTTGCTTGTACATATCCACTGGTCATTTTTCAATGGAGATACTTTTATTGGTATAGATATTTATTAATCTTTATTTTTGCCCATCATATATGTTGCAAACATTTTCCCGTTTGTCATTAGCCTTTTTACTTTATGCTATTTAAAAGCATATTTTTTTGCTTTCCTAAAAGTTTTATCTACCAATCTTTTCCTTCATACTTTTACCCAATTCATTTTTCTTTTCTCAACTTAAGATTTTAAAAGAGTCACATATTTTCTTCTGATATGATATAGCTTAATTTTCCTACATTAACTCTTCAATCCATGGGATGCCTGGGTGGCTCAGTTGGTTAAGCAACTGCCTTTGGCTCAGGTCATGATCCTGGAGTCCAAGGATCGAGTCCTAGATTGGGCTCTCAGCTCCACGGGGAGTCTGCTTCTCCCTCTGACCTTCTCCCGTCATGCTCTCTCACTGTTTCTCTCTAAATAAAATCTTAAAAAAAAAAACAAAAAACCCCAAACTCTTCAATCCTAAGGCTTTAATCTGTCATTTTCTGTATTTATTGAAAAATTGTTTTTCCAGAATTAAAACACTACCTTTTAAGTATAAAATAGTTTGATATGCTAGGCTGTTTATGTAACTTTCCATTCCATCACGTTAACTCATCTTGCATCAGGAGCACTGCTGTAACTATTACAGTATTGTGATATGTTTTAATATATGGCACTGTTTAAGCCTCTCATCCTGATTCTTTTCAAACACATTCTAAATTGATCTTCCCTTTAAGTCCACATCCAAAACAGAAATATGCAGTTAAGCATATTTATGCAGATATTTTCTATACAGAAAATTTCAGGGCAAAAAGTATTAAGAGCAATTGTGTTATGGAAATAAAACCCTAAAAGGAAAGCATACCACCTACCAATATGCTAAACCCCTATGCTTTTCCTAAATAATTTGGGAAAACTACTCAGAAATTCTCAACACTCCTTGCAGCAGTACTAAAGTTTGCATGATACTGAAAGGATATGGAAGAAGTAGGTGCAAAAGAATATTCTGGCACCAATTCAAATATGCCACTTACTTTTTCTAGCACTTCCACTCTTACCTCTAGAGAAGTAGAACTGTTTTCTGATGCACTATCCTACAGAATATGTCTGACAACAGAGTAATGAGTAATCTAGACAGTTATATGTAGGCCATTCAAGCTTTACATATATTTATGAATTTTAACACACATTGGTTTCTGTTAGTAAGGAAGAAAACTGCAATTATAACATACAATCTGGAATTATTTGATCATTATTCTTCATTACTGACTGCTGGATTACCTCCAGATTCCACGGCCTTTTAGCTATTTTCTGTTCAGAAGAATCTGAATAAAACAGAAGGATTCTACTTTTTCTCACGATATTCGGTGTCTTCTTTCTTGCCTTCCACTCTTGCCTTAGACATATTTTAGCTGCCGATAATCCCTGGAATTTAAAAAGTACAGGCATACCTTGTTTTATTGCACTAGCTTTACTGCACTTCACGGATATTGTGTTTTTTAAAAAAACTGAAGTTTCAGGATTTAAGTGGAGGAAGGAACTGCAGACGTGATAGAAACAGCAAGAGAACTAGAATTAGAAGTGAAGCCTAAAGAGGTGACTGAGTTGCTCTTATCTCAGGATAAAATTTGAGCTGATGAGCAGTTGCTTCTTATGCATGAACAAAGAAAGTGGCTTCTTGAGATAGACTCTACTCCTGGTGAAGAGACTGCGAAGATGGGTGGAAATGACAATAAAGGATTTAGAATATTACATTTTCTATTCTTAATCAGGTAGCAGGAGGGTTTGAGTACTGACTCGAGTTTTGAAAGAAGTTCTACTGTTGGTAAAATGCTATCAAACAGCATCACGTGCTACAAAGAAATCATTAATGAAAGCAAGAGTCAATTGATAATGCAAACTTCATCACTGTCTTACTCTAAGAAATTGCCACAGCCACTAAACCTTCAGCAACCACCACCCTGATCAGTCAGCAACCCTTAATTAACATCAAGGCAAGATCCTCCACGGCAGAAAGATTATGACCTGCTGAAAGCTCGATGATGGTTAGCATTTTTTAGCAATAAGATATTTTAAAATTAGAGTATGCATATTTTTTTAGACATCATGCCATTGCACATTTAACAGACTACAGTATAATGTAAACATAACTTTTATATGCACTAGGAAACCAAAAAATTCATTTGACCTCCTTTATCGTGGTGGTCTGGAATCAAACCTGCAACATCCAAGGTATGCCTGTGGCAGGCTCTAGTTAAAGCTGTAAAGCACTTTTCAGAGCAGTTCTAACAGCACTCTACTCATTGGATCAATAGTCTATTCACTGACTACAACCTGAATACCTGGAATCTTATCAATTACACAATTTTCAAGATTAAAAGGAGATAAAAATATTCAGACATTTCATTTGTAGACCCAAAAGAAATATACACTGTCACCAGATCTGAGGTAGTGGATTACTATTTTAAATGAGATTTTTTTCACTTAACTTTTACAATATTAAGAATCAATATAACAGAGGAAGTTTGACACCTACATCTTCAAGTGGCAGAGCTCAAAAACAATCAAAATATTTTTTCTGCATAAAACCATCATTATATCTAGGCTCTTTTTCTATGAAGAAGAAATGGTGGAAATATTAGACATTGAGAAAGCAGAATCATCTAATTTATGTTAGTTTATCATGGAAAAAATAGCCTTTGGAAATCCAGTATACCTACCTTGGAATCTCCTGCCCTTGAGGTCAAATCGCCATTATTCATTCTCATTGACTCATTCTCTTTGACTCATCATGCTTATTTTTAATGGGGCTATTACTTACCTTACACGGTATGGAAAAGATTATATAAGATTAGGGATATGAAAGTTCCTAGCACATGCCAGGTATAGTAGGCACTCAAAGGTTAGTTCTAATTTTCCCGTCCTGATACTGCACCAAATTAAAAATAAGCACACAAACAAAACAACAAAAACCGACTTGGATCTGAGAATCATTTAACAGAGATAGTATGTACTTTATTTCAGTGAGTGATTCAGTCATGTTACATCTGTCACATAATAGTATCGAGACAGTCAGAAAATGTAGGTTCTACTTCCAAGAGAACTTCCAGATGGCTTGCCTTTTTAAGAAAAAAAAAAACAAAAACAAAAACAAAAAACCCTGTAAACTGAATGGGTTGGCATATATTCCTGAACTGTTTTCTGGCTTTAGAATCCTTGGTTCTATAATCCTATGATTATAAAAACAAAACAAATACATTCAAACCTCCCCTGTAATAAGCATTTAAGCAATTTTTAGTATATTGTTGCTAATATGCCTCTATTTGGAGGCTCGAAAAAACTTCGTAATTACCCAATGATAAAGGAATGCCACTAAAAATCGCTTAGAAATATTCAAATGCTTCAGTGATTTCAATATTCCGAATCGCGCTGTAGCAACAGGAAAATATTTACAAAATAATACAGCACGGCGTCCTCGTCGTGCCTGTAAGTCTGCGCAAGCATTTAGAGATAATTAATCGCGCAGAGACGGACTTAGCGTTGGCCAGACCGGGGGTTACTGGACAGCTGCGGGGAGTCGGGGGGAGGGGGGCCGGAGAGTGGGAAGAGCCCCGGAACGCGGGTTTGAAGGCTTTCAAAGTGGAAGCAACGGCGGGGCGGCGTCAAGCCCTGGCGCGGCGGGGAGAGCGGCCGACGGCGGAGGGGCGGGCGGAGCGCGGGGGGCGCCGGGCGCGCCGAGCCCTGGCCCCCGACCGGCCCCCGCCTCGGGGCCGGGTGTGGGCGGGCGCTCGGCGTCCGCTCGGGCCCAGAGGCCGGACGGGCTCCCGGCGCGAGTCCGCCCCGTCCCGCCTCTTCCCCTTACCACGTAGCCCCCCCACACGTAGAGGAAGTTTCCGTCCACCACGGCGCAGTGGCCGCTGCGCTCCTCCGCCACGCAGAACGGCTGCGAGTCCGCCATCCGCGCCGTCGCCGGGTCCAGCCGCTGGGCGCGCCGCAGCCCCTGCCCACGGAGCGGCCTCTCCTCCCGCCGAGCTCCTCCACGCACGAACGGAACGCGTCGAGGGTCGAGATTGGTGGGAAGGCGGAACGAGTGCGTCTGCGCCGTCCCGCAGCCCGCCCGGGAAGCCCGGCCCAGGGTGGCGTTGCGGGTTAGGGATGCTCGGGTCTGAGCGCTGAGGGTGGTGACTTGGCTTCGGAACCCTGCCACCTGCTGATTTCTTTCCGCTTGGGATCGCGTTGTTTTGGCAGTACAACCTAACTGTGTATCTTATTCCCTCGATAAATAGACTTCTGGTTCATAGTGTTGCTGCTGCTGTGATATAGTATAGTAATTAACTAATGCTTTGTGTGGGTTTCCTTTTCCATTCAACTTCCAGCAAAGACGGTTATTCACAAGAATGGAGGGTGTGTGTGTGTTTGTATGTATTTATTAGAAATAAAGAAATATTTAATATACATTATATATGTATGTATATGCATATAATATACTAATTGTATAAATACTATAATAATACTGTATATAATTATAATAGTGTAATTTATAATGCATATATGTATAAGACATATTACAATGCATTACAATATAATGTGTATACATATATATTATATATATACCTTTTTTATTAGGGATTTTCTTTTTTTTAAGATTTTAAGATTTTTAGATTTTAAATTTGACAGAGAGATCACAAGTAGGCAGAGAGGCAGGCAGAGAGAGAGGGGGAAGCAGGCTTCTGCTGAGCAGAGAGCCATGTGGGGCTTGATTCCAGGACCCTGAGATTATGACCTGAGCCCAAGGCAGAGACTTAATCCGCTGAGCCACCCAAGTGCCCCTGATTGGGGATTTTCTAAAACGTCTTCCAGCAAACTACAGTCTGGGGGCCAAAGTCACTCTGCCGCCTGCTTTTGTACTGTCCACAAACTAAGACGATTTTACATTTTTAGATGGTTGAAAAAAATCAAAAGAATAATACTGTTTTGTGACTGGTGAGATTGAGAAGATCAAATTTCATCCTCTGTCCATGATGTTTTATTGGCACACAGCCACCCTAATTCAGTTAAACGTTGACTGTGGCTGCTTTAACCCCACAACCACAGGGTTGAGTGGTCTGAGTTGAGCAGTTGGAACAAAGACCATGTAGCCCACACTGCTGGAAATATTGACTGTTTGGGCCCCTACAGACAAAGCTGGGAACCCTTGTCCTTAAATGATGCTATGGCCAGGAAGGAAGATGATAATTCTACCAGTGTCTGTAAATGCACTTGTCCAGAATCATTCTTTGAAGAGCTTGTGGTTGCTCAAGACTCAGAACAAGTTCATTTATTCATTAGTCAGTGTATATTAAGTACCTGGTTAATGTGGAGCGTGGGTTCTCAGGCTCTATTAGACTGGAAACACTGAAGGACTCAAGTATTATTGACTTCCCAGAATCTAGTACCAAGTAGATACTAATATTTGTTGACTAAATGAGCAAAAAGACAAAGTGAATTTTAAGATGAATAAAACATAGCTCTAACACAGGGGCTTCTAAGTCCAGTCAGAGGTAAAGATATATAAAGAAGTACATGTGGTGTAGGATGAGGAGTTGTATAGTTGAAATGTGGACAAAATACAGCAGAAAAATGGGAAGGAAAGATGTGATCTATTGAGGAAGGGGGTGCACAAAAAGAGACTTGAGTTTTCTTAAAAGGTGTATTAAGAGTTTAGTATGACTAGAATGATTATAGAGAGCAGCCAGGGGTGAAGTTGAGACAGGAAATCACGCAGTTTTGTTCATTATGCCAAGGAGTCTAAACTTTGACTGTAACCCAAAATGGTCTTAAGTGAGGAGTAAATAATGTAGCTTAATTATTAGAACATTTACTTTTTTGGGGTGCCTTGGTGGCTCAGATGGTTAAGCGTCTGTTTAGGCTCAAGTTGTGGTCTCTAGGTCCTGGGATGGAACCCTACACCTGGCTCCCAGCTTAGTGAGGAGTCTGCTTCTCCCTCCCCCTCTGCCTCTTTCCCTGCTTGTGCTCTCTCTGTCTCTGTCTCTCCCTCCCTCCCTCTCTCTCTCAAATAAATAAATAAATAAATAAATAAATAAATAAATCTTTAAAAAAAAGAAGAAGAAGACTGCCTGTGTGGCTCAGTTATTCAGTGACTGCCTTCAGCTCAGGTCATGATCCCAGCGTGGTGGGATTGAACCCCACATCAGGCTCCTGCTCAGCGGGAAGCCTGCTTCTCCCTCTCCCACTCCCCGTGCTCCTAACTCTCTGTCAAATCTTTTTAAAAAATCTTTTTAAAAAATTGAATTAAATTAAAAAAAAAGAACATTTACTTTGGATTGTGGGGCAAATGGGGGAGTCAAGACTGAAGACAGAAAGATGGGTAATATCCAGTACAGGTCTGGTGTACAGTAGCTACTCAGTAAATGGTGGTAGCACTAGTAGTAGTTATTAATATATGTAACTCACATGCTCATGGGTGGGTCTTTGTCCCAGGAACCCCCTTTCCACCTGCAGTGGAATTCCAAAGCCCTCTCCAAGATTTCTGTGAATTCTTAGGATTATAATCTCATAGTTCTGCCTTTAAACTCCTCCTGCTACTGGAATAATTCTACTCACAGACTTCTGGATCTTCTCCCTGTGGAATGTGCTCTATCTCTTCTCTGATGCATTGTTCCCGACATGACACTCAGAAGCCCACAGTACTTTCTTTAAAAACCCACTCTTAGAAGTCATTTGTATTTCTACTAAATTTTACTGACATGAAAGATAAAAGTAAAAAGACAATAGAGGTGGGATTTATATCATAGAAAGAAAATAATTGCAAACAGAACATTATATACCCTTGTTCCTCAAACTCCATTAGCCACACCATCATTGTGGCCTTTGTCAAAGATGAAGTCAGACACCGGTTAAGGAGATAAGGATAGATTTTTTTTTTTTTTCAGTAGTAAACTACTGCCATAAGGAAGGGGGTCCAGTATGAACTGAAATCAACATCGTGGGAACAGAAGGCTGGAGACTTTTGAAAGGCAGGGATGTGCTTATGGGAGGCACAGGGGAGTGCTGAGGGCGGGGATGATCCATGTGACTGAGCCATCTGGGCTTGCTAACTGGAGCCTAACCAGGGAAGAAACAAACTTCTATCTTTATGACCAGAACTGGTGGTGCAAGTTAAAGCAAGGCTGCTACCAAAGTTAGGCCTTTATCTTCCCACTCAGGAACTGGGATTGAAAGCCACAGTTTTCTCCCTGAATGTTTGCATTTCAAAAAGATCACTCTTCCATCTTCAGAGAAACGGCTTAGGATGGTAGACTTACATCTCAAAGGCAGAGAGGTATTTATAATTGCAAACTTTGTAAAATAACTGCTGTAAGAGAGGGCTCGAGATCTATCTGCCTACCACCAGAGTTGGGACCGGAACAAATGAAATTCTCCTGGCAGCCTCTAAGAGGTCCTGAGGTTGTTCTAGGGGATGTGACCTTGAGCTGTTAGGAACTAAGCTAGAGTTCAAGTCTCTAAGTGTGTGTAGGTGGGAGGTGGGGGATGAAACTGTAGTTCGCTGATCCTCAATCTAAAAATTATACCTAGATTTGAGCTTGTCAGCTTATAAGGTATGAACATCTTCAACTTTACTGGATAATACCAAGCTGCTTTCCAAAGTATTTGTAACAATCTGTATGCCCATCAGCAGTAGATAACAAGTCCAACTGCTTTTTTTTTAAAAGATTTTATTTATTTATTTGTTAGAGAGAGAGAGAGAGCGAGCACAGGCAGAGGCAAAGGGAGAAGCAGGCTCCCTGCCGACCAAGGAGCCCCATGTGGGACTCCATCCCAGGATGCCGGGATCATGACCTGAGCCAAAGGCAGCAGCCCAACCAACTGAGCCATCCAGGCGTCCCCCAATTGCTTTTAATCCTTGATATCATCTACGTTTTTAATTTTGCCAACCAGGTGTATCGTCCTGATTTCAAACTATATTATAAAGCTATAGCAATCAAAACAATATGGCATTAGCATAAAAATAGATATTAGATTGATGGAACAGAAGAGAGAGCTTGGAAATAAGCCCATACATATATAGTTAATTAATTTATGACAAAGGAGCCAAGAATATACAATGGTAAAAGTATCTCTCCTTAATAAACAGTATTGGGAAAACTGAATAGCATATGCAAAAGAATGCAACTGGACCCTTATCTTACACCATACACAAAAATCAACTAAAAATGGACTTTACTTAAACATTCAACCCAAAACTGTATAACACCTAGAAAAAAAAAGGGGGGTTAGCTCTCTGACATTGGTCTTGGCAGTTATTTTTTTGGAGATGACACCAAAAGCACAGGTAACAAAAGCAAAAATAAGCAAGTAGGACTGCATCAAACTAAAAAGATTCTGCTCGGAGCACCTGGGTGGCTCAGTCAGTTAAGCGTCTGCTTTCTGCTCAGGTCATGATCCCAGGGTCCTGGGAACCCCACATCACATTGCATCTGGCTCCCTGCTCAGCAGAGCATTGTTTCTCTCTCTCTCTCCGTGGCTCCCCCTGCTTGAACTCTCTTCCTTTCTCTCTCTCTTAAATAAATAAAATCTTTAAAAAAATTTTTTTAAATCTGCCCAATAAAGGAAACAATCAATAAAATCAAAAGAATAGGAGAAAATATTTGCAAATTATATACCCAGTAAAGGTTAATATGCAAAATATGTAAAGAATTCATAAAATTACAAAAACAAACAAAAAACAGACAACTGGATTATAAAGTGGGCAAATGACCTGAATAGACATTTTTCCAAAGAAGATATATAAATGGCTAACAGGTATATGAAAGGTGCTTAATATCACTAATCATTAGGGAAATGTAGATGAGACAAAACTGCAACAAGATGTCACCTCATACCTAGTAGGACAGCTGTTATCAAAACATCAAAAGATGGGGCACCTGGGTGGCTCAGTAGGTTAAAGCCTCCGCCTTCCGCTCAGGTCATGATCCCAGGGTCCTGGGATTGAGCCCCACATGGGGCTCTCTGCTCGGCAAGGAGCCTGCTTCTCCCTCTCTCTCTGCTTGCCTCTCTGCCTACTTGTGATCTCTGTCTGTCAAATAAATAAATAAAATCTTTAAAAAAAACACATCAGGGACGCCTGGGTGGCTCAGTTGGTTGGGCGGCTGCCTTCGGCTCAGGTCATGGTCCCGGCGTCCTGGGATCGAGTCCCGCATCGGGCTCCTTGCTCGGCAGGGAGCCTGCTTCTCCCTCTGCCTCTGCCTGTGCTCACTCTCTCTCTCTCTAGCTAATAAATAAAAAATCTTAAAAAAAAAAACCACATCAAAAGATAAGTACTGGTGAGGATATGGAGAAAAGGGAACCTCTGTGCACAGTTGTTGGGAATGCAGATTGGGTACAGCCATTATGGAAAACAGTATGGAGGTGCTTCAGAAAATTAAAAATAGAACTACTTTATGATCCAACAATCTCATTTCAAAGTATATATCCACAGGAAATGAAATCACTTTCAAGAAAGTGATTTCATTCACTTTCTTGAAGAGCTATATCTACACTCCCATGCTCATTGCAGCATTATTAGGGAAAAGCTAAGATATGTAAACAATGTAAGTGTCCATCAGTGGATGAATGGATAAAGAAAATGCGATATATATATGCACATGGAATATACATTGTAAATATACAATGGAATATTATTCAGCCTTAAGAAAAAAAGGGGCACCTGAGTGGCTCAGTTGGTTAAGTGTCCAACTCTTGATTTCTGCTCAGGTCATGATCTAAGGGTTGTGCGATTAAGCCCAACATCAGGCTCTGCACTGGGCATGGAGCCTGCTTAAGATTCTTTCTCCCTCTCCCTCTGCTCCCCCTTCTGCTTGCATGTGTGAGCCCCTTTCTCTCTCTCTCTCTCAAATAAATAAATCTTAAAAAAAAAAAAACCCACCTCATGGGACTGCATTCTTCCAATATGTGCTAGTGGGTGAAGAGGTAATGGGATTAGTGTAGTGAACATGAGAGGAGGAACAGATTTGAGAGGGATGATGGTGAGTTCATTTGGGGGCATACTGAGTTGGATTTGAAGCAGAGAGAAATAGGGGCTAGCAATATGGATTTTGGAGTCATGAAGTATTGGGACTTTTGAGTTAGCCAGGTGAAGGAGATTTGGATAGCAAGTTGGTGCTGGCTGATGGCAGGAGACCTTTGCATAAAGCTGCCTAACCCAAGAATCAGAGGCTCATAAGAACCTAACTCTGTATTTTCCTGTATTTCCTCTAGTAGCAATGATTAAGTATTTGCTAATACGGTGTTGATGGTGACTTTAAAGAACATAACTACCTCAAATAATGAGAATCAGACTGTATGTTTCTCTGTTTTTACTTCTTCACCTTCTTACATAAACTTTCAAATTTTCTTTGCAATGTTTTTGCCCTCAGAATATATTTCACTAAAAATAAATGGAGAACTGTGTTCAATAATCAGTCTTCTCTGTGATGTTATGGTTCCAATTTAATACACAGTTAGGTGTATTGATTTGGATGTGCTTTCAATTTTAAGTTTACTTTTTTCTATTTTTTGAGTATGTAAAACATATAAATGAGTCTATGGTTGAAAGTCTTACTAGAAAGAAAGCCTCACTCCCATCCTTATCCCCTCCTGTCCTTTACAATTAGCCATTTTCAGGCTTCTGGGGGGAGGGGTGCTCTGTCGGTTAAGTCTCTGACTTTTGATCACACGGTGGTGAGTTCAAGCCATGCATTGGGCTCAAGGCTGGGCATGGAGACTACTTTTTTTAAAAAAGTGAATACAAAAAAAAAAAAAAAAGGAATACAGTTAGCCATTTTTTCAGTGTTTAATGTAACATTCAGGTTTTTAAAAACAGAAAATCGAGTAAATACATATACATGTATGTATTCTTATTTCCTCTCCTTTATCATACTTTTTTTTTTAAGATTTTATTTATTTATTTGATAGAGATGACAAGTAGGCAGAGAGGCAGAGAGAGAGGAGGAAGCAGGCTGTCCGCAGAGCAGAGAGCCCGATGCGGGGCTCGATCCCACGACTCTGGGATCATGACCCGAGCCGAAGGCAGCGGCCTTAACCCGCTGAGCCACCCAGGCGTCCCTCCTTTATCATACTTTTAAAAAAAGATTTATTTATTTAACTCACAGAGAGAGAGATCACAAGTAGGCAGAGAGACAGGCGTGGGGGCGGGGGAGCAGGCCCCCTTCCAAGCAGAGAGCTCGAAGTGGGGCTTGATCCCAGGACCCTGAGATCCTGAGATCCTGACCTGAGCCGAAGGCAGAGGCTTAACCCACTGAGGCACCCAGGCGTCCCTATCACACTTTTTAAAAAAGTTAATCTTGTACGCTGGAAGTCACTGTATATCAACACTTAGAAATTGTCTTCATGTTTTATAAGGCTGCGTGTTCACTTGTAAGCACTCGATGGTTTTGTTCAACTCATTGGAGCAAGCGTTTTTAAAGTGCAGCAGATTTAACAGTGCACTCGCTGGAATCAGACCACCTCACTTACCGAATGTTTCACCTTGAGGAAAACATCTACCGTCTTTGCGTCTGTTTTCTCACCTGTCAAATGAGGGTGTTGAAAAAATAGCCCACCGTCCCTTCAGTTATATGAGCAGTACTATAGTGCATATATTTCTAGCGCTTATGATTTTACATGGAACAAGGGAAGCCCTCAACTTAAATATAAAGCAGGATGGGTGGGGATGGTGGTGATTTGCAGCAACTTCAAGTGAATATCGGGGAAAACCCTGTGGAAACAGAATATTTCCAGAGCTTGTGTGAAGTAGGGAACAGGAGTACATTGGGGCCCCCGGGTCTGGGATGAGCCGGACGGGAGTCCCGGAAGATGACAGCAAGGAGGGCAGAGATGTGACGGTAGGTCAGTGACGCGCTTGGGATAGGGAAACGCATTCCCTACCAGACAGCAGGAAAGGACGCTTTCGCCCTTCAGCCTCCGGGCAAAAAAAGGGTGCGGTGCCGTTTCCCCCTTTAGCCCACAAGACCGCGGGCTACAGCCGGCCAGGAACCCGAGACGACGAGCTTTCAGCTGCGGAGCCGGGACTGAGGCGGAACTTGAGGGTTCCCAGCCTGGGCGGGGTCAGGGGCCTGGCGAGCGAGGGCGGGGACCGGACGGGGGCAGAGGGCGGGGCAGGGGCGGAGCAAACCCGGGAAGGGGCGGGCCGCTACCGTGGCGCCAAAAGGCGAACATGGCGCCGGAGCGGCTTCGAAGCCGGGCGGTCTCTGCCTTCAAGCTGCGCGGCTTGCTGCTCCGGGGGTGAGTCTTCCCGGGGCAGTTTACGGGACGGGAGAGCCAGGGCCAGACGACCAGGCCGGGCAGCCGTACGCGCCGCGCGCCCGTAGGCGGCTTGGCCTTCAATCTCAAGAGACCCTTGAAAAACTTGAAGAAGTGAAATTGATCTGGCAGGGTCTAAAGGCTGAGATTCCTTCTTAAATTTCCCCGAGTCGAAAACGTTTCTCCCAGGTGGGATGTGGCTCTCCTCCAGCCCGTGGCCCATTGAGCCGGAGAATAGGCGGTCTGTGTCGCGGCAGCGATTTATTGGCACCGTGACTTAGGCACTTCTCAGCTCCCCCTCCCCCAAGTCTATGCCTTAGCCAAATGGGAATAATAACAGAACGACTTCACGTTGTTTGTGAATCATCAGTTGAGCGACCTGGGAAAGCCTATATACGTGTCAGTAGTTGTTACCTTATTTTGTGAAAATTGTGAGCCCTTCCCTTTCTCAAATTTAGGTCCGGTATTATTCCTGAGTGAGAATTCCTAGAGAGTAAGTTAAAAAGTGGGCAAGTTTGAAGCACGTCCTAGATCCCGCACTTGCCCCTTAAACATTCCCTTTAGAACTTATTTGATAGGTTTCCTGGCCATAATCATGTTTTCCTGTACTTACAGAATGCACTTTTCTAAGATTTTTCTCACTAAGTCTGTTTTGTTTTTTAGAATACAATGTTTTTTGATACATATTTAAATACCTGCTGGGTGGAATATACTTTTTTACCCCTCAGGTTATGACTGCGTTTGCCAGTGTGTGGAGTTTTTGAAATAATGAGTTTTATGAACCTTTCTTTTTTTTTTTATTAAAGATTTTATTTATTTATTTGACAGACAGAGATCACAAGTAGGCAGAGAGATAGGCAGAGAGAGAGGGGAAAGCAGGCTCCCTGCCGAGCAGAGAGCCCAATGTAGGGCTCCATCCCAGGACCCGGGGATCATGACCTAAGCCGAAGGCAGAGGCTCCAACCCACGGAGCCACCCAGGCGCCCCAAGTTTTATGAACCTTTCAACTTTGCTTTTGGTTTAGTAATGAACAAGGGCAAGAGTGGATATGCCCTGGGAGAAAATAAGGAATTTTGTTCAGTTGATCCCTAACATTTTGCAAATATGAGCAGTTGATCAATTAACTTTTCTTTCTCTTCCCTTACAATTGACCTAATACTCAGCTGTCATTCATTAATTAATTTAGTCAAAATATGCTGAAATCCTGTCTACATAGGTTCTGGGCCAGATCGTGTATAGCTTTACCCGGTTTGGTCTATCCTAAGATCACTGTGCTGAGGCAAGGAGTACAAGAGAGAGGAAGACACTGTGGAGCTTGGGGAACAGATAACGTATTAGTTATTTATTGCTGCGTTAACAGATTACCCGAAAATCTAGAGGTTGAAAACAGCACTCTTTATTTTTTAAAGATTTTATTTATTTATTTATTTTTAAAAAGATTTTATTTATTTGTCAGAGAGAGAGGGAGAGAGAGCGAATGAGCATAGGCAGTCAGAGTGGCAGGCAGAGGCAGAGGGAGAAGCAGGCTCCCTGCTGAGCAAGGAGCCCAATGCGATGATGTGGGACTCGATCCCAGGAGAGTCCCAGGACGCTGGGATCATGACCTGAGCGGAAGGCAGCCGCTTAACCAGCTGAGCCACCTAGGCGTCCCAAGATTTTATTTGACAGACAGAGATCACAAGTAGGCAGAGAGGCAGGCAGAGAGAAGGGAGGAAGCAGGCTCCCTGCTGAGCAGAGAGCCCAATGCTGGTTTAGATCCCAGAACCCTGGGATCAGGGCCTGAGCCGAAGGCAGAGGCTTTAACCCACTGAGCCACCCAGGCGCCCCCAGCACACTCTTTATTATCTCACTTTTTCTGTGGGCCAGGAATTCAGGTTGTCTTAGCTGGGTTCTTTTTTTTTTTTTAATTTGACAGACAGAGATCACAAGTAGGCAGAGAAGCAGGCAGAGAGAAAGGAGGAAGCAGGCTCCCTGCTAAGCAGAGAGCCCGATTCAGGGCTCAATCCCAGGACCTTGGGATCATGACCTAAGCCGAAGGCAGAGGCTTTAGCCCACTGAGCCACCCAGGTGCCCCTTAGCTGGGTTCTCTTAGCTTCTGGGGCTTTATGGGTCTTTAGCTTATGGGTCTCTCATAAAGCTTCAGTCAAATGTCTGTTACGCAGGATTTGCTTCCAAGTTCATTCAGTGGTTGGCAGGATTCAGTTCTGCCAGCACTCTTGCACTTGGAGCCTCAGTCCTTGCTAGCTGTTGATTGGAGGCCACCCTCAGTTCCTTGCCATGTGGTCCTCCCCAACATAGCAGCTTCCTTCATCAAAGCCAGCAAAAGAAAGAGTAAGACAGAAGTCACAGTCTTCTTTTTTAAATTAAAAAAAAATTTTTTTTTTATTTATTTGTCAGAGAGAAGGAGAGAGAGCGAGAGAGCACACAAGCAGGCAGAGAGGCAGGCAGAGGCAGAGAGAGAAGCAGGCTTCCTGCTGAGCAAGGAGCCCATGCGGGACTCAATCCCAGGACCCTGGGATCATGACCTGAGCCGAAGGCAGCGGCTTAACCCACTGAGCCACCCAGACGTCCCCAGAAGTCACAGTCTTCTGTAACCTAATCAAGGAAGTAATATCTTGTTGTTTTAAAAATTTTACTTTTAAAATTACAGTACAAGAAAATGCTCCATTACTTTTACTATAGTCTATTGTTAGAAGCAAGTTATTAGGTCCAGCTCATACTCAAGGCAAAGGGCTGCACATGGTTGTGAACACCAGGAGGCATGGATTATTAGGGGTTGTTTTAGAATTCTGTCTACCATGGATATTAAGTAGTTCACGGTTATTTAGTTTCACTTGTGAAAAGGATCCAAAGAAAGAAGTGCTCTGGTAATGTATAACAAGGTAACTACTCTAGAATTAAAGAAAGACTTCATTAAAGAAGTGTTTTGAGCTGACTGTTCAAGCATGAGCAGGACTTGAGTAGGTGAAGAAAAGAGCGGGGAGAAATGACCATATAAAGGCCCTGAGGCAGGAGAGTACTGGAGGAGCCTAAGGAGATTTGGCAGGGGCCAGATCTTGTATCCTAAGAGCTTTCCCACCATTCACCCAAAATGTGTGTGATTTTCAGGACTCACCAAATATCTGTGGACCGCCTTTAGGATGCTTGGCACTCTGCCAGAGTATGGCACAGTTCTAGTTTCCAAGGAGCATCATCTGTGATAAATTGGAGAGTTGTGATACCCACACATGAAACAATCACTGAGCAACCCAAGTTAAGAACAATTAGTGTGATGACTATCACAATAACAATAACGTTAAGGGGACGCCTGGGTGGCTCAGTTGGTTAAGCGGCTGCCTTCGGCTCAGGTCATGATCCCAGCGTCCTGGGATCGAGTCCCACATCGGGCTCCTTGCTCAGCAGTGAGCCTGCTTCTCCCTCTGCCTGCCACTCTGTCTGCCTGTGCTCGCTCCTGTGCTCTCTATCTGACAAATAAATAAATAAAATCTTTAAAAAAACAAAACAATAACGTTAAGTGTGAAGTTGTATGCTACAAACAGAATGACATGCAATTAGCTGATTGTTTAGATAGTGTTCATTCTAAGCCCTGTAGGTATTTAAATCAGGGATTCGTGTGGATTTTTTTTTTTAAAGTTCAGTCTTACTGGGTTCTTTTGGAGCAGAGGGATTCTTGTGATTTCAATGAGTGTTGCTTCTATGACTATATTCATATATAATAGTTTTTTTTCTAGTCTAATTTTCTAATTTTAAGTTTGAAAACAACAGTGAAATTACTACAATTTACTTTAAGCAAGTGCATCAGCAAACCAATAAATATATACTTAAGTGTCTGTTATGTTCAGGACATTGAAGCAAATGAAGTCCTGCCTTAAATGTAAGGTGATAATTGGTACAAAGCTATTGTGATGTGTTAGATCTGAGGTGTATAGGAATTTTAACAATTCAGAAGGGAGGGGAGGTTGCAGCAGGTAGGGCTGGTCTAGGAAGCCTTCCTCAAAAAAAATGTGATTTGGGGCTTTAAAAATGGTCATGTTGGCTGGGGAGAGAAGGAGGAATTTGTTCAGAAAGGAGAGGAGAGGTGAGCACTGCTTGCATCGAAGAGTGAATAGATTTTAGTTTCAATGTCACATTGATGAGTGTTTGTCAGTTCTGGGCATAAAACTTTGAGCCTCAGTGACCAGTGGCCTGCCATATCTTTTCTTTCCATTCAGGGAAGCCATTAAGTACCTCACAGAAGCTCTTGAGTCTATCTGTGAAGTAGAGCTTGAAGATGCACTGGAAAAGATCATCGATGCTGTTGAAAAGCAACCGTGTAAGTGACATTCTCTGATAGCTCTTAAATTGTTAATATAGTTCTATATCCTTGATTAGATTTATAGATTTCAGTGGAAGTTGAGGATTCCATATGAAGATATTGCAGGGTTATGAGACATACCCATGATAGCACTTCTTCCCAAGGGGTAACTTCTAATTCCATTGCAACTTCATGACTTTCCCCAGAGACTCTTAAAAGTTCTTTCCTCTCATGGAGCTGTCACAGCCAGCTGTCCTGCACTTGACTTCTGATTTTGATCTGATCCTTACAGTCACTTTTGTCTCTTTGCATTCCTACTACTTTATCTTCTTTTTTTTTTTTTTTATTAAGATTTTATTTATTTATTTGTCAAAGAGAGAGCAAGAGAGAGCGCAAGCACAAACAAGGGGAAAGGCAGGCAGAGGGAGAAGCAGCCTGATGTGGATTAGCAGGCTTCTGCTGCGCTACTCTGCTCCCGATGTGGATCATGACTTGAGCCGAAGGCAGATGCTTAACTGACTGAGCCACTCAGGCATCCCCCTACTACTTTGTCTTATAGGTTTGGAACTCCTAAAAATTTTGGGGGGGAAAGATAAGTGAGCAGGGCTAATTCTCCCTTCTGGCTTCAGCCTTTCTCAAGGGATTTTTTTTGTTAAATATTTAACCTTTTACCACAAACATGGACCTACAAAGGAGGAACGCTCTTCTTCTAGGCGCAAACGTCCAATGTTTCTAGAGCACTGAGGGACAGAAGCAAGTGTGGCTTGCTCTCAGGCATTATACTGATCTAGTTTCTTAGATTATGTAGGAAGACATACATTCCATGATAGACGAGAAATTACTGTTATGTCTTAATTTCAGTTGTAAGGGCAGAATTTTAAATATACCTTTGCTTTTAAAAACTGCTTTATAGTTGAAAATTTAGAAAATTATTACTTATGAGAAAGTAGTATATATTCCTTTAAGATGGCACATAGTGTCTTACCTGAGAACATAACAAATTGTTCAAGGGTATCCACTCTGGAATCAGGCTGGCCATCTATACTTTCTAGCTGTGTTCTTGGGCAATTTATTCAGTCTCTCAAAGTTGTACTTCCTCCCCCTTTAAGATATTAGCATATGAACAACAATCTATCTGTAAGGATATCTAATCTAATGGCATAATGCTTGTGAAGTACTGAGCATAGTGTCACACATTTAGTAAGGACTTAATAAGTGGTAGCTGTTATATCTGTTACTATCATGCCTATGGAAACACAGCATTGGTGCTGGAAACTTCTATTAATGCAACTAACCTTCTTGAACCTAGGAGTTTTACAGAAGTGTTTATACAACTGAATTTATATTATTAGACAGTCTTTAGAAAAGTAAGGCATTTGGCTCTGTATTAGGATATTACAAGTGTATGAGTGTAAAAAGATGAAGGTTTTTGAGATATGACTTCTGTTACTGTTCTGTTCTGACCTAATCCTTTTTGTCCTAAAAACTATGTAATGAGAATCTCAGGGTTATCTTTGCAGATTATTTTTAGGAAAAGAGCTATCTGTGGAAATAAGTAATTTTTATGCTAAAATTAAACTTTGAAATTCTCATTTCAGTGTCATCAAACATGATTGAACGGTCTGTGGTGGAAGCTGCGGTCCAGGAATGCAGTCAGTCTGTAGATGAAACTATGTATGTGGATAAAATAAACTCCCTCCCCCCCCCCGCCCCCACTGGCAATATGAAGTGCTTATTTTAAATGATTTTCTTGGGGAAAGAATTAGTGATCAACCTTCCTACAGTGGTTATTTCTTAGTGTTTCTTTCTTTCCTTTTTTAAAAAATTAACATATAATGTATTATTTGTCTCAGGGGTGCAGGTCTGTGATTCATTGGTCTTACACAATTCACAGCACTCACCATAGCACATACCCTCCCCAGTGTCCATAACCCCACTCCCCTTTCCCTCCTTGCCCCTCCACTCCAGCAACCCTGTTTGTTTCCTGAAATTAAGAGTCTCTTGTGGCTTGTCTCCCTTTCTGGTTTCCTCTTGTTTCATTTTTCCCTCCCTTCCCCTATGATCCTCTGTCTTGTTTCTCAAATTCCTTGTATCAGTGAGATCATATGATAAAAGTATGGAACGTTTCACAAATTTGTGTATCATCCTTCCTTGCACAGGAGCCATGCTAATCTTCTCTGTATCATTCCAATTTTAGTATATATGCTGCTGAAGTGAGCACTCTTAGTGTTTTTCTTTTACGTGACGGCTTGCATTATAAACCTCATTAAGTGACTCATCTTTACTATTTTTTTTCCTGGAGATTTGAGATTACAGTGTTGTTTATATCATTAGTAACTTTTGCCACTACCCATTGGATCTGAGTTTATAGTCTGTATGCTACCAATAAATTGAATTTTCAGACGTATACTTTGCTTTTGCTCTTAGGAAAATGCGGGGTCCAAAGAAGTTCAGAAGCTTATGTTGGGTCCTGGGGTCAATGGCAGAGAGGGTAGAACTGTAGTTTATGATACTTTCCACTAACTCATGCTATGAAAACTCAGGAATTTATATGGGAATAATTTTTTGGGGTTTCTTTTCCAGGTGTCCCTCTTTCTTTTCCTCTTTTGAATAGGATACTTCTTTCCAAATTCACAGGGTTTAACTGGGAGGAAAATAACTGGGGAAATGGACAGAGAGTATTAACTTTAATAGTCTTTTTTCCTCTTTGGGGCAATGGGGATCATTGACAGGAGTCATTATTGTATTAGAGCTGTTAAGAAAATAGAGAAATTGAAGAATTTTATTTATTTATTTAAAACATTTTATTTATTTGACAGAAAGAGAGAGAGAGAGTACAAGTAGGGGGAGAGGCAGGCAGAGGCAGAGGAGAAGCGGACTCCTCACTGAGCAGGGAGCTCTATATGGGGCTTGATTCCAGGATGCTGAGATATGACCTGAGCCGAAGGTAGACACTTAGACTGAACCACCACCCAGGTGCCCTGAGAAATTGAGGAATTTTAATTTTAACCTTGCAAACTCATTATTTAAGATACTAGGGTACGATGACATACCCCTAAAGCCAGCAGTAGAAATTCAAAATGACTTTATTGAAGTGGAAAGATTGTAATCATAAGTAAGCATTAAAGTTAACCGTTGTTTCTTTCTAGCTCTTTATATGCCACAATTAGCCAATGCAGAGGTCCAGTGGGACTGAATGGTGAACAGTCTTTGCAACTTCAATTGTCAGGAAATTATTATATTATAGCATAAGAGAGGCTTTCATTTTTGTAGATGAAGATATGGCACGAGAAGTCAAATAACCTGTCAAGATTGACCCACTAAAAATGGTGGAACAGTATATGGAATCTAGGTTTTCTTCAAGTCCACTGGTTCTCTGCTGTCTCTACTAGGTGTTAACACCAGGGTAGCAAGAACATTTTTGACCATATTCAGTCTGGGAGATAAATAGATAAAATTTTAGGGAAGATTTGTTAGATTGAAATATTTATGCAATAGTGCTGTGAATTTTTTAAAAATTTGGTTCAAATATGGTTACTTATTAACAATGTCTGAAAGTAAGTTATTTTGTTGAATTTCTTTCTCTAACACTGTGTCAAGGATATGGCCAGTATTTTGAGGGTTCTTTTCTATTTTATACCTGGTTTCTGGGACACTTTTGCATAATATTTTGGATTAAAAACTTGTTGGAAATGAATCGTTTTTTAATAATATTATAGCTTATAACAGTAGTACCCATGGGGAGAGAGAGTATGTATTTTATACATACATGTTCTTTTTCAATAGGTGACATTCTTTTTTTGTTTTTAAAGACTATTTATTTTTTTGACAGAGAGAGAGATCACAAGTAGGCAGAGAGGTAGGCAGAGAGAGAGGGGGAAGCAGGCTCCCTACTGAGCTGAGAGCCCAATATGGGGCTCCATCCCAGGACCCTGAGATCATGACCCGAGCCGAAGGCAGAGGCTTAACCCACTGAGCCACCCAGGTACCCCAATAGGTGACATTCTTAATTAGAAGTTAACTTGATTATTATTATGATTATTATTTTTGTTTGAGAGTGTTGGCAATACTTTCTTGTCTCTGAGAGGAAAATTTTACCCCCATATTATGAGACTCCAAGAAATTATGTATATGACCTGTGGAAAGTACATCCATATACCATAAGATTATAATACAAGTTTTTATGCTCACCTAAGATTCTTATGTTTTAGTAAATCAAGTCTGTGTTTTTGTGGACTGTTTTTCAGAGAACATATTTTCAATATCATAGGAGCATTTGATATTCCACGCTTTGTGTACAGTTCAGAAAGAAAAAAATTTCTTCCGTAAGTATACCGTCTATTGATTTTAAGCTAATGTCAGATGTTCAGATGTACATTTTTTTCAGAAGGCATATAGTCCATGATTAATCTTTGGCCCACTTTTGTGTATTGTGATAGTTACAAATAGGCATTTCTTTTTTTCTAGTCTATTAATGACCAACCACCCTGCCCCAAATTTATTTGGAACAGCAAGAGATAAAGCAGAGCTGTTTCGTGAACGATATACCATTTTGCATCAGGTAAGCTAAGAGGGGAAAATGAGACTATTTATGCTTAGGTAAGACTCAGTGTTAATTAAAGGATAGAATTTTGTAGTCCAGTGCTTGTCATCCAATAGACTCTTATTGGACTCTCTAGGTTTGAAAACATGGGGGATACAGAAATAAAAACAATTGTTTTTGTGATGATAAAAATAGCAGCTATCATTTATTATCCACTTTTAGTGTGCTGAGCACTGTGTTTACCATGTTATGGACATACTTACCTCATATAATCATAGCAATGTCAGTGTATGTATAGATGCTATTATCCTCATTTTCCCATTATTTTTTAAAAATATTATTTATTTGAGAGAGAGCGAGTGAGCACAAGGGGGTGGGTGGAGGGTGGGCAGAGGCAGAGGGAGAAGTGGGGCCGATCTGGATCATGACCTAAGCCAAAGGCAGACGCTTAGCCAACAGAGCCACTGAGGTGCCCCACTATTTTTCTCATTTTACAGATGAAGAACTGAGACTTAGATAAATTTAGAAATTTGACCGAAGATCACATATTTTAAGTATAGATAGGATTCGAATCCAGTGTGTCTGACATGGGAGCCCAACCTTTGCCTACAACATATACTAGCTTCTAGCAGCTTCCAGTCTGTGACTTTAAAGACATTTGCATGAACAAAATATAAAGTAGAATTTTGTATGTGCTGTAAAAGAGATACAAACAGAATGTATTTGGGAACAGCAGAGAAGCCTTCAGGGAAATGATGGCATTTGACATAGGCCTTGCCTATTTGATCTCATGGAAAGGGTGAACAGGTGGTGGTAACAGTGTGAGGAAAGACAGCAGAGGGAAAGAGTGGAGTTTGCCAGAAATGATGAGAAGGTGGTCCGTTCTGTGTGTATAAGAAGGCTCACGAAGAAGAGTAGTATGGGATAGATAGGTTTGGAAAGTAAGTGGGAGCCAGATCGTGGGAGCACCTTGTATGCCACTCTTGGCAGCTGGGACTCTGGTTTCTTGGTACAAGGAACCTTGGAATATCAGAGAGAGACCAGGTCACAGTTGGGTTTTGTGAGCACTTCTCTCCCAGAAGATTTTGGGATGAATTAAGAATGTGAGAGAAGTCCGTTGTATTAGTCTTGCTAGGAATGACAGCTGTGGGGAGAAGAAGTGGCAAGGGTTGTAGACAGGGGACCGCACCAGAGCAGTGGAAGCCATTATTCATGGTGACGGAGTGGATGTGAAGAAGGGAGAGAGCGAAGACTCAGATGATTAAGGTTGTGAGTCCAAGAGAGTAGGACAGTGGAATAATATGTTAACAAATAAGAAAAAGGGAGTGTTTGGGGAAGATGATGCAGATGACTCAAGTTCTGTTTCAAACATTTGAGTTAAGGGTACCAGTGGGATATCAGGTGAAAAGCACACCTAGAGCTGAAGAAAGAGGTCTGGGCAGAGAGAGAGATTTAGGGGGATCTGCAGAAGAGAGGAGGAGATGGAGTAGAGGAGTAGACCCTCTGAGAAAGAGAGGCAGCCATGAGGAGGCAGTGGCAGAAGGGAAGAGGAGAGAATTGGGGAGCCAGGCCAGGATGGTGTTAAATGGCAGAAGCAGAAGAAGATTTCAAGGAGAGGATGGGCAGTGGGAGGAATCCCTGAAAAAGGATGAAGAGGGTGAGCACTAGGGATGCCTATTCTCTCCTGCTTCCATCACCTACATAATGTTGCCAGATCAGTCTTCCTGACATGAAGCTCTGGTATTGTCATGATTTTGCACAGAAGTCTTTTGAAAGAGAGGCTTACTGCCTATTGAACTAAATACAGATTATACTTAGTGGTTGAGCTCTCTACTTTGGCCAGCTCTCTACTTTTCCTCTAAAAGTTCCTCTGTGCTGGAATAAAGAATGAAATACAGAATTATTGTTCATTTCTTCTTCTTCTGTAAGTTTGCTTATACTATTCACTCTCTGGACTGCTCTTCCCTCTTTTCTGTGCTGTTGAAACCTTCCTAATTCTGGAAGGGCCTTCTTAAATTCCTCCTCTTTTCTGAACCTCTTCTTGATCAACTGGATGCAATCTCTTCCTGCTGTAAACCAGTGACTATGTCAGTATGTCTCCTACAGCATTTACTAGAGTTAGCCCTGCCTTGCATTTGGGGTGTTTACCCCTGTTATCAGACACTCCTTGTTTATTTTTTCTGCCATATTTGGCACAGTGCTTTCCATAGACAAGATGCTCAAGTAGATACTGCATTTCTTTTTCCTTTCTGCACTCTATCTCACGACCATGAGATCATGACCTGAGCTAAAATCAAGAGTCAGACACTTAACAGACTGAGCCACCCAGGTACCCCTTAAAAATTACATTTTAAAGCCTATTATATTTGTTTTGGGTGTGTGACTTAACCCTTCTGAGCCTCATTTATTCTTATCTGTGAAAAGGGTTGAATTTTAGTTCATTCACATATTTATTGCAGTTATCTCTCTGAAAGCAAATCTGATTTTATTATTATCCTACTTCAATATCTTTGTTTTCCAATGTCTATAAGAAAACTTCCTGGCTTGGCATAGAAAGTCCATACTGTCAGGGCTCTTTTACTGGAGATTACAGAACCTCAAACCAACTAAAACAGAAAGAGGCATTTATTGGCCTTTGGAGAAGTCTAGATGTCCACCAGTTTTAAGCATGGCTGGGTCCAGGATCTCACACGTCATAAGGAATCTACCTCTTTCCATCACCCAGCAATTTTTAAAAATTGATTTTACTTTCAAACAAGTTCTCCCAATGAGATGACAGAGGCCCCTATAGCCTCAGCAGCACTCGGAGAGGGAGCTCCCATCTTCCCATAGTTCTAGCAACAGTCTCCTAGCAGCTCTTAGCTTAAGGCAGTCGGTCAGCCCTGAGCCATTCACTGGCTAAGGGGTGGAGTACTTTGAGGCCTTAGTGGCCGGTTTATAGGAAGGGGAGGGGACACCAGCTCTGTCTAAACTACATGGACCACAGGGAGTGGGGGGATGGTTCCCCAAACAGAGGCTCCAGCTCATCTCCTACCTTGTCTGACACTGCTTTGTACACTTCATGAGCCAACTCTATTAAACTTGGCATCACTTCCAAGTACTCTTTTACTCTTGTAACTCTTTCTTGTGACACATCCCTTCCTCCGCCTGAAATGTCTTATTTCAGCCTCTTTTGGTTTCTTACTAGCAAAGTCTTATTTATCATTATGGTCTCATTTAGTATCCCCTTCTGCCTGGAGTCCTTTGTTGTATGGTGTCTCTTGACTTTTCTCTCTCACAAACCCCTGTGCCCTGAGGAAGGCACTTGGTTTGTTGTCTTCATATCCTCCGCCGAGAGTGCACTGCTGCCAGCTGCACAATAGAGCTTTTTCTTAAAAAAAAAAAAAAAAAAAAATTAAATACTTTTTTAATTTCAAAATTACATTGCTAAGTATTTGTATATTAAAATATGTGGGCTTTCAGATTTGTTGAGAATAGGCAGTAGTAATATTGGTTTAAGGATAGTGTTTTGTCAGAGTATTACTTTAATAAATTTTAAAATTTTATTTTGATGAATTTTAGTTTAAAATGTCTGATTTACTAATTCATGTGAATCTTTCTTTTTTTTATAGAGGACCCACAGACATGAATTATTTACTCCTCCAGTGATAGGTTCTTACCCTGATGAAACCGGAAGCAAATTCCAGGTTAGAACATTACCCTAGTTGTTTAGGGGCTATAACTATACAAGTTAAATATTTATTGCTTAATTCTAATTTATTAAAATTTAAATGAAAATGAATCACTGGTAACTGTTTAACCAACTGTGCATGCTCACTGTTAATAAAGTCCGTGCCCTGGGTCCTGGGTCCTACATATCTCTAATAGAAGATACCACTTCCTTCTTTGGGACAGACCCTGAGACGATGGTAGCTCCCAGACAGTCTCTGGCCACTAACACAGATCCCTAGTCCTCTTGGTCTATTTGCTGGATATGACATTGGCTTTCTGATCAACTATCAACATTAACCTTTCTCCCCTCACTCAGACTCCAAAATCCTGGTCTTCGTTCCAGCCCATCCCTCTAGTGACCACGACACACTTAGCTAAAACGTGCTCTATCCCTTAAAGTGAAAAGTTTACTTAAGGCAGTAAGAAAATAACAATTACAAGATAAACGAGATAGCACAGACAGGCCACAGGGGTGTGGAGGCCTGAGGAAGAGGTGAGAGGGAGAATATTTTCTGTCACATGGGCTCCTCCCACTTTTATACTCCTATACCCTTTGTTCCCTTTCATTCCAGCAACATACATAGTCACTGTCAGGGTTGTGGGGTCCTGCCCCCTGTTGGGCTCTGGACTTAGCTCAGCATGGAGTCTGCGTGGGAATCTCTCCCTCACCCTCTGCCCCTCCCTCTCTCACTCTCTCTCACCCTCACACTCTCTCAAATAAATAAATATATCTTTAAAAAAAAGAGAAAGAAAGGCATCAGGAAGTGCCCCCTAATCCCTTAGGGAGGGAGAGGGCATGGAGGGGAGGGGCAGAGGGAGGTGGAGAGAGAGAGAGAGAATCTTAAAACGTCCACGCCCAGCACAGATCTCAAAACTCAAGAGATCATGACCTGAGCCAAAATCAAGAGTCAGGTGCTTAACCAACTGAGATACCCAGGTGCCTCAGAAAGAATTTTTAAAAATAGTATCCTAAATGTTACTGCCTTTAACCTAATTTAAAAATATAATGGTCAGGGACACCTGGGTGGCTCAGTTGGTTAAGCAGCTGCCTTCGGCTCAGGTCATGATCTCAGCGTCCTGGGATCGAGTCCCACATCGGGCTCCTTGCTCAGCAGGGAACCTGCTTCTCCCTCTGCCTCTGCCTGCCACTCTGTCTGCCTGTGCTCGCGCTCTCTCTCTCTCTCTCTAACAAATAAATAAAATCTTAAAAAAAAAAAAAAATGGTCAGATTGAGAATGTAAATAATAGTGACAACCTTTCAAAATACTAATATAACTTTTTTAATAGCCTTCTAATTTGCAAGAGGTACTAGTTAAATGAATAAAATTTATATTCTTTTCTACATTTTAAAGGCAAATGCACTTATCATTATTCAAAATATAGTAGTTTCTCTCTATCCATGGGGAAAATGTTCTAAGACTCCCAGTGGATGCCTCAAACCACAGATAGTACCACAACCTGTATATACCATGTTTTTTTCCTACACATACATCTGTGATAAAGCTTAACTCATAAATTAGGCATAGGAAGGGATTCACAACAATAATTAACAAAACAGAACAATTATAACAATATACTGTAATAATGTGAATGTGGTCTCTCTCTGTCAAAATATCTTATTGTACTGTTGATGATAAAATGCCTACATGTTGAGATAAAGTGAGGTGAATGATGTAAACATTATGATGTAACTTTAGAAGACTACTCACCCTCTGACGATTCATCAGAAGGAGGACCATCTGCTCCTGGGCCACAGTTGACAGAGGGTAACTGAAATCACAAAAAGTGAAACTGTGGATAAGGGGAAACCTGCTGTAATATGGCATGAGACTTGAGTCATTGCTAAGAGCCTGAGTTGGTATTTTAGCTTTTTATAGGATCAGTTCTATTTTCTGAGTTTTATTTGATTTTCTACTGCTAAGTATGTATAAATACTGAAATTTGTATTCAAAACTTACTTATTTATAAAAAGATTGGTTTCTTCAAAAAACTTTAAGAATTTATTTTGTCTTATTTTAAGCTTAAAACAGTAGAAACCCTCTTGGGCAGTACGACCAAAATTGGAGATGTGATTGTTCTTGGAATGATAACCCAGTTGAAAGAGGTGAGTTAAACTTAGTAAGCATCCAACTATTGTTTTCAGCCCTGGGACCCATGAAGTACCAGTTACTATAGCATTCCTGCAGAGGTACAGGGCCACACTCCTTGTGGAAGTCTCCTTCCTCTGTTAGCAAGTAGCCTTTGCCTCCACCTTCAGCTTCCCGAGGAGACATCAGGAAGGAGTGTCTCATACAGGCCACCTGCTCTCGTGGTTCAAAAGTAGTCCCCAGTGACCTCTGGTTGAACCGAAAGGAGGGAGGTTGTGAACAAGCAGGGCTGTAGACCACATCCTGGTCCCTCGGAGAGAGACACTGTTGACTCTCTCAGGCAGAGGTACCTGGTGAGGCCCGCTGGGCAGCCTGTCAGTGCTCCTCTTGCCCTCTCTGAATTTGCAGCGATTTCCGAATACCTGGGAGAGACTCAGTCAGGTGATGACTCTGAGGCGACCAGACTAGCAAATGGAAATACCTAGACCAGTAATTGCTCGTTTTTAAAAATCCACTGTACTCTACTATGTTCTGTTGTCAATGTTGTATTTTAATTATTTTGACCTAGTATTCATTTTTACATAAGTGTGGACATACTTCTTTTAACTTTTTTAGGGAAAATTTTTTCTGGAAGATCCTACAGGAACAGTACAACTGGATCTTAGTAAAGCTATATCCTTCATTATCTATTTATTTATTTATTTATTTGACTTAAGGTTTTCTTTATTGAGATTGATGATAGTTTTTTAAAATTTTTTAAAGATTTTTATTTATTTATTTGAGAGAGACAGAGAGAGAGAGAGAGAGAGATCATAAACAAGAAGGGAGGGCAGAGGGAGAGGGAGAAGCACACTCCTCCCTGAGCAGGAAGCTCAGTGTAGAACTCAATCCCAGGACCCTGGGATCATGACCTGAGCCGAAAGCAGATGCTTAACCAACTGAGCCACCCAGGTGCCCCTTCATTTTTATTTTTTTAAATCTTTGTTACATGAGTTGTGCATATTGATTATATATCATTCTCAAGTTAACCTATTTGGGTTTCCACTGTAACTTACATATGGCGATGACGTGGCAATCAAGACCTAATCCTAGCTAGAGACAAGAAAATCTTTTTTTTTTTTTTAAGATTTTATTTATTTATTTATTTATTTGACAGACAGAGATCACAAGTAGGCAGAGAGCCGGACTCGGGGCTCGATCCCAGGACCCTGGGATCAGGGCCCGAGCCGAAGGCAGAGGCTTTAACCCACTGAGCCACCCAGGCACCCCAGACAAGAAAATCTTTAACTCACTCTTATTTGGAGAATCCAAACAAATCACCGGGGAAGTTTAGAACGTGCTAAGAATGATCCATACTGTTACTATTACCAAACTATGTGTTAGAATCAGACATGGGGCATTTAAACCTAAAATTTTTTAAGCTGTCATCTATTCACAGTTTCAAGTATGAGGACTTCGAATTTATTGTTTAGATAGGCCTTTGGGCCCAGAATGTGTATTGACTTTATCATCACCTCAAGCACAGAAATATTTTCCTTAACTGTTGTGTACCAGTTCCACAGTGGCTTGTACACAGAGTCATGCTTTGTCTTAGCAGAAGGTAAGTCAGTATGCTTTTTTCCTGTCCTCCTCATGCTACCATAAAAGCATTTCTACATTGGTTAAAATATATTAACATGGTATAATTTGGGAGAACATTGCTTATGAGTGCATACTTTTGACAACATTAAATAACTCTCAGACTGGTAAATGGGCCTGGGGTTTATTTTTGGGGTGACAAAAATATTCCAAAATCAGTGGTGATGGTTGTACAACTTGTGAATATGCTAAAAAAACATTGAATTATATACTTTAAAGGGTAAAGTGTAGTGACATGTGAATTACATCTTAATAAAGTCGAAAAACAACCCAGATTTTATATAGGGTCATAAAATGAAGCATTTCCTAATCTTTGTACCTTATCTGTCTGTACTCTAACATGTATTGTGAAGTTAGGAAGTGGGAAGTTTTACCTGTGAATCTATTTCTGTTTCATAACTTTTTAAATATAGAACTATACTCTCTTGGGCTCTGAAGCTGTCATGTAGCTTGATGGGACTGGCAAATTCTATAGTTAGTTGACAGAGGGTGAGACAAAAGTTTAGCATTTGCTTTGTGTTCCACAGTTTCTTCCTCTCAAACAAGAATTGGAAAATAAAAGTGATTTATTAGTTATGTTTTTTCAGGTTGGTTTGAAGATCAGGTGTTTCATGTCAATGCCTTTGGATTTCCACCCACGGAACCTTCTAGTACTACTAGGTATAAGATGTTTGACTGCAGTTCTATGGGAATTTTAGAATGTGACAGTAGTGAATGTCAGATAGGATATCATATCTCAGTTATTACAAGGGCTTAGGCTTTGTATCAGATGCAAAGAGTAATAGACAGTGAGACTTAGCAGACTGGGCTGTGTATGTAACTGAAAACTAGCACGTTGATTCCTGATGACTTGCAGTCTTATTTCCATGCCTTGGCTTTTTATGGGAACGATTTCTAGTCTTCCTGTCTCTCTTATCTATAGGGTTGACTAGAAGAAGTTCAACTGAAATAAGAGATAGGAAAACAGAGGAATATAATTTTCATGTTACTATAAAGCCTTATTTTGTTTGCTACAGGGAGGCTCCCCATCTGCTAATGATTTATTTAAAAATATTTGCTTTAGTCAGTTTTAAAAGACTCATATACAACCTATTAAGTATTTATTTACTATTTTTGTATTTCTTATTTTAGAACATTTAAATAAACTTGTTTGCTTTTCAAGTGTTACAAATAGTGTATTTTCATGGTATTATGTACACTGAGGGGGAAAATAACCCCATTAGAAATAGAAAGAAGCTAAAATTGTAAAATTATTAGAGAAACATCTCCAAAAAGGAGCACCTGGCTGCCTTGGTCAGTGGAGCATGCGGCTCTTGATCTGTAGAGATTACGTAAACATAAAATCTTAAAAAAAAGAAAAGAAAAAACATCTCCAACAGAAAACAGGCCAGAGGCTAATATTGTATCATAAATACCTAGGGCATACTATGGAAATGTGAATTTTTTTGGAGGGCCTTCTAATACATCTGTGAAGACTTCTGCAAAACTAAGACAACTAGAAGAAGAGAATAAAGATGCCATGTTTGTGTTTATATCTGATGTTTGGTTAGACCAAGGAGAAGTGTTGGGCAAACTTCACACCATGTTTTCTGGTGGGTGTCATTCTTTTCTACTCTTTTGAACTCAGTACAAGGGGTCATGTCCTAACACTAAATTGTTAAAAAAAGTATCTTTTTGAGTAGTCTATTTTCTTGTAAATGTTGATTTAGCAGTGAGCTATTTTAAATGAGACCACCTTAAAGACTTAAGTTTTTACATTTGAAAAATTACCCTGTGTATGTGTAATCATGAGAAATAAGAATTAGTCCTGAGTATAGTATAAGAATGGATAAGAGTTTGGGCTTTGGAGTCTGACAGAAGTGGATGTAAATTGCAGCCTGAGACCTTGGGCAGGTTACTTAATCTCTCTCTTAGCTTATAGGGAGGTTGTGAAAATCAAGCCATTGCAGGGCCTGGCATATAGTAAGTCCTCAATAAATGGGCAGCATTGCTACTATTATTTAAAAATAATAGTTGTTGGGGCGCCTGGGTGGCTCAGTGTGTTAAAGCCTCTGCCTTCGGCTCAGGTCATGATCCTAGGGTCTTGGGATGGAGCCTGCTTCCTTCTCTCTCTCTGCCTGCCTCTGCCTGCTTGAGATCTCTGTCATCAAATAAATAAATAAAATCTTAAAAAAAAATAAAAATAATAGTTGTTAAAATAAGTTATTATTAAACTTGTAAGTTATTATTATTAAAAATTCATGGTTGGGGTGCCTGGGTGGCTCAGTGGCTTAAAGCCTCTGCCTTCAGCTCAGGTCATGATCCCAGGGTCTTGGGATCGAGCCCCAGAATCGGGCTCTCTGCTCAGTAGAGAGCCTGCTTCCTCCTCTCTCTCTGCCTGCCTCTTGCCTGCTTGTGATCTCTGTCTGTCAAATAAATAAATAAAATCTTAAAACAAAATAAAAAGCAAAACAAAATTTAAAAAACCCCTCATAGTTAAAGGGTTTTTAGTCTGATTTCTAGACTCAGAAATTGATACTCATTTTATTCTCTTATTTTTAGGTTATTCACCAGCACCTCCAACCTGCTTTATACTGTGTGGTAATTTTTCCTCTGCACCATATGGAAAAAATCAAGTTCAAGCTCTGAAAGGTATTGAAGGTCTACTGAATAAGTGTTTCTACATTTATATAAACTAAACTGATGAGAAGTAATCTATAATACTTTAATTTCATTCAAAAGATGTAGCATTGTATCTAATAAAATATAATTTGATATTTGTGTACATTCAAATTAAATTTTATATCCCTTTAAAATTTTAGATTCCTTAAAAACTTTGGCAGACATAATATGTGAATATCCAAATATCCACCAAAGGTAATGATTTCTACTGCTATTTTTTTTAAAAGTTTTTTTTTTTTAAACAAAAAATGGATTATAAGTTTGATATCCATGATTATTAAGAAATTAATGGAAAGGGCACCTGGGTGGCTCAGTGGGTTAAAGCCTTTGCCTTCGGCTCAGGTCATTATCCCAGGGTCCTGGGATCGAGCCCTGTATCAGGCTCTCTGCTCAGCAGGGAGCCTGCTTCCTCCTCTCTGCCTGCCTCTCTGCCTACTTGTGATCTCTGTCTGTTAAATAAATAAAATAAAATCTTTAAAAAAAAAAAGAAATGAATGGAAGAAAAAATTGAGAAAATTGGTATGCTATGAGAGAAAATTATCCTTACATTGTGATAATGTATGTTAAACTATACTAGAGATTTATAGTGAAAAATATTAAAAGGAAGAGTGATACTTTCAACTATATTTTGAATTTCTTGGTGACATTAAGTATCTACAGCTACACTCTTCAATATGATAGTCACTTGCCACATGTGTCTCTTTAAATTTAAAGCTATATTATTTATAGTTAAATATAATTTAAAATTCACTCACACTAGCCATAATTCAAGCACTCAGTAATTGGACAGTGTAGATACAGGCATTTCCATCACTATTAAAAGGTCTATTGGACACTGTTAGTCTGGAGACTTTTAGTAACTCATTTATTAAAATACATGAGATTTAAAAAATATTAAAAATTCATTATTGAATTAAAGGCAATAACTTATTTTTAGACTGTTGGATAGTGTTATAGTAATTTTTTTTTTTAATGAATTATGTTGAATTTTGCTATAGTAGTCGTTTTGTGTTTGTACCTGGTCCAGAGGATCCGGGATTTGGTTCCATCTTACCAAGGTAAGTTTTGTTTAGGTTTTTCTAACAATAAAAAAAATTATACTATTCAAAGGTATATGCTTACCACCTAAATTGTTTTTATAGGCCACCACTTGCTGAAAGCATCACTAATGAATTCAGACAAAGAGTACCATTTTCAGTGTTTACTACTAATCCTTGCAGGTAATATCTACCATTTTGTGTTACACTTTTTTTCCTTTCATTTCAAAATTCAGTTGATTCTTAAACTGTGTCTCTAAACTTTGACTACTGTGAATAAAGAGAAAATTCCTCTTCAGTTTAGGTTTCTCAAAACTTTTTTTTTTTTTTTTAAGATTTTATTTATTGGGGTGCCTGGGTGGCTCAGTCATTAAGCGTCTGTCTGCCTTCAGTTCAGTCATGATCCCAGGGTCCTGGGATTGAGCCCTGCATCAAGCTCCCTGCTGAAGGGAGCCTGCTTCTCCCCTTCCCACTCTTCCTGCTTGTGTTCCCTCTCTCGCTGAATCTCTGTCAAATAAATAAAATCTTAAAAAGTTTTTTTGAAAAAAAGATTTTATTTAATGTCAGAGAGAGAAAGGGCACAAGCAGGGGGAGCAGCAGGCAGAGGTAGAAGCAGGCTCCCCACTGAGGAAGGGGCCCGATGTGGGATTTGATCCCAGGACACTGGGATCATGACCTGAGCCTAAGGCAGAAGCTTAACTGACTGAGCGACCCAGGCATCCAGGTTTCTCAAAACTTTAAAAATATCTTAACATGATTTAATTCACTAATAATGAATTTAGAAGCTGAAAAACAGATGGAGATTTAAAAATTGATATACTCTTCTCACATCCTTTAAGAAAAGTTACAGTGGAAAAGTGAAAAGATGATGCATTTACTGCATGTGTCGCTCACTGTAATCATAGGCTGTTACCCCTAGTCCTTGGTTCTCCTTTCTTTTCTGCCTACATTCCCTCCTTTGGTGACCTATCCACTCCCAAGGCTTTCAGTCCCACCTATGTATCGCCATGTCAACTCCCAACCTGTTCTGTACCCTTATCAGAGTTTGTGGCACCTTTATCCTTCCAGTCACTCAGGCCAAGAACTTCTGGGTTTCTCTCACATGTAGTTTTTCAGGAAGTCCTTGAAAATTTTGAAGGAAGCCTTCGAAGTATATGCAGGACCTGGCTGCCTCTCCCTACCTCCTTCTCTGTGACCCTCTACCATCTTCTCTAGCCTGGATTACTGTGGTAGCCTCCTAGTTGCTCTGGAGCTTCTCCCCCTGCCCTCCTTTTCTAGTCTATTCTTAACGAGGTGTCAGAGTGATCCTTTGACACACAGGCATATCCCATCCTCCTTACTGATCCTGAAAGATAGGACACCCTCCTGCCATTCAGTGACAGTCCACATCCTCGCAGTAGTAGTTAGGGCCCTGCATGATCTAGCCTCCTGTTCCCGCTCCGATTTCCTCTCTTCCTCATTTATTCCAGTCACTATAGCCTCCTTTCTGTTCCTCAGACATGCCAGACCTGCTCCATCTCAGGGCCTCTGCTGTACCTGCTCCCTCGGCCTGCACGGTGTTCTTCCTCTGCGTATCTGCTTGACTAATTCTCTGGCCTCCTTCAAGTCTGTGCTCAAATCAGACTCTGTTATCAGCCTACCTGGTTTTTTTTTTTTTTTTTAAAGATTTTATTTATTTATTTGACAGAGAGAAATCACAAGTAGGCAGAGAGGTAGGCAGAGAGAGAGGGGGAAGCAGGCTCCCCACTGAGCAGAGAGCCTGATATGGGGCTCGATCCCAGGACCCTGAGATCATGACCTGAGCCGAAAGCAGAGGCCCAACCCTCTGAGCCACCCAGGTGCCCCCAGCCTACCTGTTTTGATCATCCCGTTTCATAGTTCAGCCCTGTGGCTCTTCTCTCCTCACAAATGGTCCCTAATAGCCTGTTTTTCTTTTTCCCATACACTTAATTATTTCCCAGTATCCTTATATAATTATCATGTTTATTGTTTATTTTCTCAGGCTGCCCTGCCCCCATTAGAATATAAACTGATGAGGACTGGGATCTTTTTGTTTGTTCATTCATCCCTAGAATGGTGCCAGACACATATGAAGAGCTCAATAGATTACTGTTGAATGAGTGGATTAATAGATTTAGCTGCATTTTTGCTATGATAAACAATGGGAAGGGAGAATGGCTTTATATCATGAAATATTTTGCCTTTTAAATGATCTCATATTTTCCTCTGAGGAAGTCAAATTCAACTATCATTTTCATTTCAGAATTCAGTATTGTACACAAGAAATTATTGTCTTTCGTGAAGACTTAGTGAATAAAATGTGCAGAAACTGTGTCCGTTTCCCGAGCAGCAATTTGGATATTCCTAATCATGTAAGTTGAGTCTTCTTTATTAAACTATTTTAAGTGTTGCATTATATAAAATTTTGTTAAGCCACTTAATAATTTGCCCTATTATATTTATTTATGGTTCAAAGTAACTCAAACATACTTTGGTCAGTAATTTAATTTTTGTTACTAAGCCAGTGTTTCTCAACTTTCTTACTGAAGTCTGCCTAATGGGCAGGGGAAAACCTAGAATGAACAGGAAATTTCTTTGACGCTTCCTATTTTGCTTTTAAAACTCATAAATCTTACATTGTCCTTCAAAATATATATATATTTGTTTTAAAAAGATGTTTATGTTCTTCACATTCATTATATGATACCTCCACATCAGGAGGATGTGTAGTGTTTATCTTGTAGCTTCAAGGTTCCCTGACATAAACTTGTCGGTCCCTGGTTTCATGTACCCCACTGTACCACTTTGGGAAATATGAAAGTAGATCATACAGAGCATTTTTAGTATTTATTTTATAATATTAATGTTTATGTAGGCTGTTTATCTATTCTTGGCATTACTCGAGCTGTGGAATTATTTTTAGATGAACATAATTAGTAGTTGAGTTTATTATACGCCTATAAGTACAGTTGCTCCAATATGACTGTTTGGGGGAGTAGCTTTTATGACATATGGTATTAAATGAAAACTTACAGATTTTTCCTAAAATACAGGATAGCTAATTCCATTTCATTTTTTCCCCAAGATTTTATTTATTTGAGAGAGAGCGAGCAAGAGTGGTGGGGAGGGGCAGAGGGAGGGAAAGAAGCATACTCTGCACTGAGCAGGGAGCCTGACCTGGCACTCCATCCCAGGACCCTGAGATCATGACCTGCGCCGAAGGCAGACACTTAATGGACTGAGTCACCTGGGCACCCCTTGTTTCATTTCATATCAGTATTTCCTAAAGCTCTGTAATTCAAAGTCCCCCTAATTGTTTCTCAAATTTTCTAAGTCCTTTTGGTAAATGATATTTAATTTAAAATGATTTGTTAGCAATCTTAATTTTTACAAATGAACTGACATTTGTTTTATCCCCTTCTTTTTTAGTTTGTAAAGACTATCTTATCCCAAGGACACCTGACTCCTCTACCTCTTTATGTCTGCCCAGTGTACTGGGCGTATGACTATGCTTTGAGAGTGTACCCTGTGCCTGATCTCCTTGTCATCGCGGACAAATACGATCCTTTTACTCTCACCAATACAGAATGCCTCTGCATAAACCCTGTAAGAACACAGTTAATGTTATATAGTCATAGTTTGTCAAGATTAGAGTGTTATTTCTTTAAACTTAAAAAATATGTATTTAGTAAGATTATTGTATAAAAATGTACTATTAGTGAAACATTGAATTAATTTGGTATACACAGAAAGTTCTTCAACATTCAGGAAAGCATATGATAGTAAAGTAATGCGACTTAAAAAAAAAAGTACACCAAAGCATATAAATCCAAATGCATATTTTCCCCTTCATAGTTAACTGCCTTGAGATTCCTTTCTGGGAATTGCTTTCAGAGCCTCTCTCTCATTCTCTTTAAATATATTAATGTCCTTTGTGAATGATTTTGATTTTTGGAAATTTGTGCAAGTCCCAGAAATGCATAAGCCTGATGAATGTGGAAATTCTTACTGGGATACAATTTTTACAGAAGTATGATTGCCTTTTCAAGTTTTGGGAATAAGTACTGCATAAACATTGTTGATGTGAAACAAAATATCTTCACTAGTCATTTTTAATCTGTATGTTTCCTTGATTCTTGTGAATTTTAGACTGTAATACTTTTTTGTGTTTCATCTAGGTCATTTCCAGAAGCATCATGACTTACTGTTGGTTACGCTTTCCTCAAACACTCATTTATTCTGTCCAATTCCCTCTAAGACAGGGTTTCTCAACCATGGAACTATTGACATTTTGAACCAAATAATTTTTTTATTGTGGGCCACCGTCCCTTGCATTGTAGGGCACTGTGCAGCATCTAGCCTCTCATCCCTACATGCCAGTGGCAGCCGCCAGTTGTAACAAACAAAAATGTCTTAGGATATTTGCCAAATATCCCCTAGGGTTGAGAACTGCTCTAAGGATGAACACAGTCAATGGATCTGGTTTCACGATTTAAAACTTGTGGCCTGATATTTTAAGAATCTTTATTCACTTTCCTAAGAATCTTTATTCACTTTCCAATATTCTTTCACAATAAGGCTATTTCTTTATTTAAATTTAACTCTGGGTGTTCTCATAGTTAATGCTTTATTTGATAACACCTTATTTCTGAATTTTTCCAATTCGTCTTCCTGTCAGTCAGTAAACAACCATCTCCTACACCAACATTATATCCTTTTTTACTTTATACCTTTTGAGCAAACCCAAAACTTTTCACATTGCTTCATCCCTTCTTCTTCTTCTTTTTTTTTAAAGATTTATTTATTTTAGAGAGAGAGTAAGAGAGCACGAATCCCTAGGGGGAGGGACAGAGGGAGAGAATCTTCAAGTAGCTCCTCACTGAGCACGGAGCCCAATGTGGGGCCCAATCCTCAGCCCAATCCCACCACCCAGGAGATCACAAGCCGAGCCAAAAGTGAGTCAGATGCCCAATTAACTGAGCCGCCCAGGCACCCTGCTTCATCCCTTCTTGATACTTACTTATTCTCCCTAACGAATGCCTGCAATGGGCCAGACATTGAGTTAGTGCCAGGGACACAGAGCCTGAAATGAACAGACCATCTCTACCCTAGAGTTTAGTAGACACACAGTTGTGTTACTGCTCAGTTGCTTTGGGGGCACCTCAGAGGGCCATCAGTGCCGATTTTCACTGCAGAGGGGCAGGAAAGCTTTTCTGAATGTGATGTTCAAGTGTCTTATGTGCATATATAGCATCACACAGTACTGTCTCTTACACTGAGTATTTCTTACTCCTAAGCATTTCTAGTTACATCCGTTAGTATAAGACTCTCTAGCCAACTAGAAAGACTTGCTTCGAGTGGAAACATTTTATATTAATATCTTCTCTATAAAGATCGGGAGAAAAAAACTCTCATTACTTTTTAGTTACATCGTACAACTTTATTTTTACGTCATGACCAAGGAATTTGATCTTAAATATAGGAACTCTTTTATAAAAGTTCAGTATTCACTTACAGGCATTTTTTTTTTTTTTCTCCAAAGGGCTCTTTTCCAAGAAGTGGGTTTTCATTCAAAGTATTTTATCCATCCAACAAGATAGTAGAAGATAGGTAAGTGTACCCCCAGAAACAGCAAGGAGGAGTTGTCTTTTGGCTTTGTATTGCTGAAAACCAGATGTTCTGTGGGTGTGTTGAGGTTTTAAAAAATGTCTGTAGTGGTCCTTTGGAAATGTTTTAGGCTGAACTTCTGGTCATGCTGTGGGACATAGAACTGTATGTACTCAATAAAAGAGACTAAGAAGTGTTTTCTGAGGGCTGTCTCAGGCCAGCCATGGTGGTGGGCTAGTACTCTAACAGGCTGACTCCTGATGATGTTTGTATTCTGAGAGGTCAGCCCCACCCTCAACGTGGTTGATTCTCAAAACCTAGGCAGTCGGCCTTAAATTGGCATTAAAGAAGTGTGTGCGGAGGACATGGGGTGTTAGTGTGGTGATGGTGAGAGTTTGGGGTTGGGCGTTGTTTTGGGGATAAAGAATAATCCACGTGTGGCGGGGGGTAGTGGTTTTCAAAGGGTGATCTGCAGACCACCCTCATCAGAATCCTCTGTGAACATTGTTAAAAATGTTAAGTTTCTCACTTCACCCTGACAGGGGAGATAAAATGATTACGAAAGTGGTTTTCCCAAGGCGAGGCTTATGTGTTGCACTCCCTACGTGCTGACCCCTTCAATTTCCCCAAATGTGGGAAATCTCGCTGTGTGATTTGTGGTAGTGGGGGGCTGTGTTTGTGCTCTCCTGGGCACGTTGGGGGAGGATCCCACTCCAGACTTATCAAATGATTCTCTAGTTGTAGGGCCCAGGAATAAGCATTATTGACACCATTTCTCTTGGATTCAGGCAGCCTAACATGTGATTTCTCAGTTAATCATATTTTGAAAAAGCAGCTCCTCCCTTCAGATAAGAACAAATGACCAAATGACTGCCTCCCAGTTCTTTTTTTTTTTAAGTTTATTTATTTATTTGTTAGAGAGAGAGAGAGAGTGTGAGCACAGGCAGACAGAGAGGCAGAGGCAGAGGGAGAAGTAGGCTCCCTGCCGAGCAAGGAGCCGGATGTGGGACTCGATCCCAGGACCCTGGGATCATGACCTGAGCCGAAGGCAGCCACTTAACCAACTGAGCCACCCAGGTGTCCCGCCTCCCAGGTTCTTATCAGAGAATATAATCTTGAACACACAGCTCAGTTTTCTTCATTTTTTTTGGTAATTAACATATTTATTTAAATTAAATGAATACAAGTACATGATAAAAATTTCAAACAATGCTCAAGGTATAAAATTGAAAAGGAAAAAATACATCTGCTTCCTAACCCTGAAACCATGACTAAGTTTTCCATATTTTTAAAAGATTGATTTATTTAAGAGAGAGAGGGTGTGCACGCACGTAAGTGTGGTGGGGAGGGGCAGAGGGAAGGAGAGAATCCTCAAGCAGACTCCTGGCTGAGCACAGAGCTTGACTTGGTGCTCCATCCCAGGACCCTGAGATCATGACCTGAGCCGAAATCAGGAATCAGAAACTTAACCAAATGGATCACCCAGGTTGCCCCTTTTATATATTTCTTGAAAAAAGAGTTATGCACTGTTCTTACCACTCAGTACTCATGGAAGATTTAAGTCCATTCACTTCATGAGATATTTTAAGTTTTCCTCTTGGATTTACTCATTTGACATATATATGATTCTTAGTGTATTCCACACACTGCTTGGTTTTTGGAATCAATATAACCAGACAGATACTCTCATTAAGGTCACAGATCTTCTAGTCTCTTCTATAAGCCCCAAA
This sequence comes from Taxidea taxus jeffersonii, assembly GCA_003697995.1. NCBI lineage: Eukaryota > Metazoa > Chordata > Mammalia > Carnivora > Mustelidae > Taxidea > Taxidea taxus. Next base: position 38,546 of record RCUC01148445.1, on the reverse strand, counting down.
CTATATATGTTTGACTTTACCTAGACCAAGTTGAATCCTAAAAAACCAAAACTGATTTGGAATGCCCTTAGATAGGAGCAAGCACTTGCCTCCAGTGTCTCAGCTGCCTGTCCTCACCTGGGTGCCTCTGAGGGCATTTGATTTTGTGACCCAGGATTACTAAAGGCTAGTCTGCCTGGAGCATATTTTGTCTACCTTTAGAATGACTTTTACTGAACTGCAATTTGATGTGAAACTTACTCTGCTTGGAAAACCAATACTGGGAACTTTGAGCAGGTCTCAGGACGAGGGGATTCTGTGTCTATCCCAAGCAACTGTTTCTCTTAGGGGAGACTGGGAGTCTTCTAATGAACTCCCTTTGCTTTAGCTGCTAGGAAGCACAACCAAATGTGTAGCCTACTTCTCCAGCTGCAGAGGAATTACTAGCATAAATGTTGGGTGTGGCCCTGACTTCATCTTTTTTTTTCTGAACAGTATTTTCCCATTACTTGAATTTCTTCATTTACTTTTATCTTTTTATTCATTTGTCTCTGCAAACCATTTTATATTCTTTTTTAAAAATTAGCTGGGGGGCGCCTGGGTGGCTCAGTGGGTTAACGCCGCTACCTTCGGCTCGGGTCATGATCCCAGGGTCGTGGGATCGAGCCCCACATCGGGCTCTCCGCCCTGCGGACAGCCTGCTTCCTCCTCTCTCTCTCTGCCTCTCTGCCTACTTGTGATCTCTGTCTATCAAATAAATAAATAAAATCTTAAAAAAAAAATTAGCTGGGATAGAAATAAGTAAACCACAATAGGAAATTAATTGATTTCTTAATTATGATAGCACAGGACACTTCATTTACATTTCTGGTAGTGTTCCCTGGGTGCCATGCAGAATTGTTTGGTGTTCTAAGTACTTTTTACAGAACTCTGTGATAGTTCCACACATTATAGTATTAGAAGTCATATACATACCCATCTTCCTTAAAAGCTTCTAATATAGCCCTTGACTTGAACTGATGCTCACCATTTATGGGGTTGAAATAGTTGGTTCCTTTATCATATAGCTACTACTGAAAAGCCTTGACATGATTTCCAGACTATTAGTAGTGATAATTGAAGGAATCCTTTTAGTGCTTGATCAAACAGGTTGATGATGTACATTTATTTTTGAGGGAGCAGAAACCATTTCAAGATACAGTAGAATCATTTGGTCTTCTTGCTACCTAGTTCCCCCAAAGAAGAAATCTTTTGGTAAATTACTTGTGAAATCATATTGTAACATTAATCACAGAAATGTAGTCAAAGCCGGTAAGGTTAACCCTGTTTCAGCTGGGACTCTCATACAATTGTTTATTTAATTTAATTTATTTTTTTAAAAGATTTTATTTATTTATTTGACAGACAGAGATCACAAGCAGGCAGAGAGGCAGGCAGTGAGAGAGAGGGGGAAGCAGGCTCCCCACTGAGCAGAGAGCCCAGCTGGGGGCTTGATCCCAGGACCCTGGGATCATGACCTGAGTTGAAGGCAGAGGCTTTAACCCACTGAGCCACTCAGGTGCCCCACAATTGTTTATTTTAAAACATAGTATTGGTGATGTAGTGGAGAAATACCCATTTTCACACATAGCTGGGTGGAATAAAAAGTGGTAAAAACCCTTATGGAGGGCAATTTGACAGGATTTCTTAAGACTTAGACTGTATATACCAGCATTTTCATTTCTAGGAATTTATCCTACAGATATACTTGGGCTTATACATCAAAGTAGGTACAGGTGTTTTTATTGTAGCTTTTGTAGTAACAAAACAAATGGTTTAATTGGGTACCCATATGGGGTGCCTGGGTGGTATGGTCAGCTGAGCATCTGACTCTTGGTTTTGGCTCAGGTTGTGATCTCAGGGTCATGAGATCAAGCCTCCCTGTTGGATCAGTGCAGAGTTAGCTTGGAACTCTTTTTCCTTCCCTTGCTGCCCCCTGCCCGTACTCTCTCTAAAATAAATAATAAATACTTTAAAAAAAATAAATAAATGGGTACCCATTAAATGTGTGTACTTTTTTTTTTAAATGTGTGTACTTCTTAGAACTTTTCAAATGTATTTAAATTTCAAAACCTTAAAGGAAGGGATTAGTTTTAAAAATTATTCGTAAATATATTACCAACTGAAAAAAGGTGTAAAATAGTATGCACTGTATTCTAACACTTATGTATATCTTTTTAAAGCATGTACCCCCCCATAGATGCTTATATATGATTAGACTGTCTTTATAAGGACAAATAATTAGTTCCAAGAACAGAAATAGAGTGTGAGGCTGACTTATTTTTCACTCTGTCCTCTTTTGAATTTGGAACAATATGCATGTAATGACCTATTTTTAAAATTAAGTACTTAGAAATGTACAATAACTTAGGTTTCCAACATGTTTAATTTTATGAATTTCTATTTTCAGCAAACTTCAAGGTTTTTGAGATTCTTAAAGAGCATCTGAAGAAAGAAAATTCCATCAGTTCTGCTTAGTTTTATATTTATGTGATTTTGATAAGTTCCAATAAAATTATGATAAACTCTAGAATGTTCTTAAATTTGTATTTTATGAAATTTTGGTATTACAACAAACATGGTACACTTTACAAAGTTTTACAGCAAAAATATTTTCTGTATGGTCTTAATATGAAAATATACATGAAGATATAACCTGATTTATGCTTAAAAACTGGTTTCATTATTCTAGACTAACCATGTGCTAATATTCATTTTAAAGAAAATACAAATATTTAAAATTTTCTGATTCCTTATTTTGTCTCACTTGAGTCCTAATGTTAGATTTAGCAATCTTCCAACTAAATTTCAAGTCACAGAATTTATTCTAATGCTAGTGAAAACCTGTATTACTAAGATAATCATTTCATAATTATATTTTGGCACTGGAGTTTTTTTTTAAGATTTTATTTATTTGACAGGGTGAGACAACAACAGAGGGAACACAAGTAGGGGAGGTGGGTGAGGGAGAAGCAACCCCACTAAGCAAGGAGGACTCGTTCCAGGACCCTGGGATCATGACCCAAGCCGAAGACAGACGCTTAACCGACTGAGCCACCCAGGTGCCTGTGCACTGGAGATTTAAAAACACATAGTCACCGTAGGCTTTACATTTAGAAGACACATTATTTTGAAGCAGCAGGTTTTGCTATTTGGATGTGATCACTTAATACCATCCCTTTACTTATCTTTTAGTTTACAGCATTGCAATAATAGCCTAGAAATGAATCTGAATGAGACAGGAAGTCAGACGTACAAAGAATATTTTAAATGTAGGAGTAATCTTTTTTTTTAAGATTTTATTTGTTTATTTGACAGACAGAAATCCCAAGTAGGTAGAGAGGCAGGCAGAGAGGTGGGGGAGAAGCAAGCTCCCTACTGAGAGTCCAACATGGGGCTTGATCCCAGGACCCTGGGATCATGACCTTAGCTGCAGGCGGAGGCTTTAACCACTGAGCCACCCAGGCACCCCAAGAAGTAATAATCTTAATATTACAAAAAGCCTGGAATGGAAGACATTTCTTTGAAGGAAAATTAGCTTTTGGAAGAGAGACTGATAAAAAATAAAAATGACATACTGAAGGGAAAATTTCTCAATGAAACTTAATCTGAATGTAGTGATAAGTGAATTAAGTTAAGGGTGAAGTCGCAATTTGAGAAGTGGTTTGAAGATGGAAAATTTTGGGAGAATGTTAGTAGAGGCCCGATGTTAGAAGAGCAAGATTTAGCTTTAGTTTCAAGAAGAGCTTAGAGAAAGTTAGAGATGAAATTAAGGCATAAGTTCAAAAGCTATATTGCTTGGAAAATTTACAATTTGGGCCTTGAAAGTGGTAGTGAAATAAACACTGCAAGGTTGTTGGTTCAGTTATGAGAACCAGAGCTAAATATGAAAGATGACAGGTAGGAAGTTATAAATGGAAACTCATACAAAGTGTTCCCGCATTCATTTCATTGTTTCTATAAGATGTGCTTTTTGAGATCTTTTTACATTTAGTGCATAGAAAGACAGGGTGACTTAGCAAGGTGAAGTGAAATGGAGCAAGGCAGGTAACTACGAGCAGGTAAGTTGCCAGAACCAGACAGTAAGTGTTAGAATGAGACTGGAACTAGAACCAGGTGGGAATCCGCATCATCCGGAAATGCAAAGCAGAAATGCAAAGCAGAGGTCTGAAAGATGCGGCAGCAGAGGAGCAGCACTGAAAGAGTATCCTGACTTCTCTTTGCAGGGTGGGAAGCAGAGAGGTGGTGTGCTCCCTGACTTTGGTGCTTCATCAGCTGATTGACCTCACTGCCAGAAATCTAGGTCTGAGGCACCGCGCCTTAGAACAGGGGCCAGGTAGATCACACCAGAAGACAGGCGTGGGAAAGATCTCTCTGCTGTGAGAAAAACAACACTTGGTCTCGTGGGGGAAACCACAGGAAGTGCGACTGGAACACACAGGTGCACCTAACAGCTGCACCTGGCGCTTGTCTGCTCCAGCCAGCCATAGCTATGTGGGAAGCTGAGCCCAGCTGGCCATTCTAGAGAAATCTGAATTTTCAGGTAAAGCATCCTGACTTTTCAATCACCAGTGGTTTAAATCCGTCTGCACTAAGGAAGACATGATTACACACTGGATTGTGCCCACGAATTGCTTTCTCTGCCTTATAAGCACAGGAACTTAATCTGATGTTCTATCAAATATACCTATTAAGTAAAATGACTTGGGTCCCAATCAATTACCAAATCTATTGTGGAATTTACTATGTCCTCGTATAGTGGTGGGGCTGCTCAGAGCAGGCAGGGTAAAATTAAAACAGAGTGTTTTGGTCTTGAGCCTGTGCACATTCCTGTGTTTTCTGTGCAGGGGAGGCCCCCACCCACCAGATTCAACCAGCAGCACAGGCTATACAGGAGAGATGGGTGTTCTGCCATGGAGGCCAAGGTGTAATGATCTAGGGTGTGGGTGTGGAGAGCGCTGGGGATCAAGGCATGATGGCTTTGGAGACACAAGTAAGGAATTTGGATGTAGGGCTACTGAAAAGCATTCAGCAGATCTGGCTTTCAAGATTACTGAGGTTACTGTGTGGAGAAGACACTGTAATAAGGGAAGAGCTGAAGAGACCAGTCAGGAAAATACTGCAGAAGTCTGCAATGGAGATGATGCAGGGGCTCAGACCAGAAATGGAAAGAAGGGGATGTATTCGGGGTGTGTAAGAAGAGACTGCAGGCCTGGGTAACTGAATAGCGATGCAGGATGGGGGTAAGGGGAATCAAGGATTACACTTAGGTTTCAGGTTTAAGCACCTGGGTGGACAGTACTGTTTACTAAGACTGGGGACATAACAGGTTTGAGAGGGAAAAGAAATCAAGCTTTCTATTTGGAGGGGTGCTTGGCTAGCGTTCGATCAGTGGAATGTATGAATCTTGATCTTGGGGTTGCGAGTTTGAGCCCCACATTGGGGCTTACTTAAAAATAAAATCTTAAAAAAAATCTTTTTTTCTATTTGGAGATGCCTATCACACACATCCAGGTGGAGGTATCTGGTAGGTAGTGGCATGAGCCTAGAGCTCAGAGGTTAAATGTGACTGGAGATAAAATTTTGGAGTCAATAGTCTCATCCCACATGAGGTCCATGAAAGCAAGGATTTTTTAAACAAGTATATTTTTTAAACAAGGATTTTTTAAAAACAAGTATATTAAATTGAAGTGTAAGATACATACATACATGCCGCCTATCATCAGTGTACAGCTCAATGAATTTTCACAAACTGCACATCCTGTTAGCAATACCAAGATTAAGAATCAGAATACTACCCCTCACCCCAGAATCTCACTCCTGCTCCCCTCCAATCACAGCACTCTACTCCCCCTCGAAAGGACAATCACTAGCCTGATTTCTAGCAGTGAGATTCATTTTGCCAAGCTTTGCCTATTGTAGAATGGAATCATACAGTATGTATTATTTTGCATCTGGTTTCCTTCATACAACCTTGTCACATTTATCCACGTTCTTCATTCATGTCCATTGTGTGGATATACACATTTTATTTGTCCATTCTACTACTGATGGAAACTTGGGTAGTTTCCACTATTTATCTATCACAAATAGTGCTACTATAGGTATGCAAATTCTAGTAGATGTCTTTTGATAGGGATATATGTTTCTATTGGATATATATCTAGGAGTAGAATTTCTTAGTTATGAGATATACATTACAGTCAACAGAAATTTTCCAAGGTAATTGACCCAATAGCTACTTCCAGTATCAGAGAGTTGCTTCACATCCTTGGAACACAATGATTTTGTTTTGTTCCATCCAATGCCTAGAATAGTGCCTTACCTACCTAAGTAGTGGATGTAGCAGTGTACAATAAATATCTGTTGAAAGGATGAATCTAAACTTAGATGGCATTTAAAGCTGTGAGCTTGATTAGGATCATCTAGGACAATTAGGTAAGTAGGCTGATAAACAGACTTTGGGTGACTCCTAATTTAGAGGACAGGCAGGAAAGAACAAGCAAAGGAGGAGGAAAATGGGAGAGCATGGAGTTCTTCAAACCAAGAGTAAAGTATGTTTCAAGGAGGGGGACTCAACTGTTTTGAATATGGCCAAGAGATCATAAGATGAGGGGAGAAGTTGGAAAAGGAGTTACGATTTTTGGTCATTTCAAACCTGATGGACATAAGCATTAAATCATTAAAATAGAGACCTCAAATGGGCAACTAGATGTAGGAGTCTGGAATTTAGAACCTGATATAGAAAAGTCTGGTATTTGTGAGTGTAAAAATGTTTGTGAAGGAGAGAATGTAAATGGAGAAGAGATAGGGTCCCTGTCTTGAGGCATTTCCACTTAGAGGTGGAACAGAGACAAACACTTGCAAAACAGACTATATAGTGTCAAGTGTCTGAGGTAGGAGAGAAATCTGGAAAGTGTCCTCTCACTGAGGTAATCCCAAATCAACTGTGTTAAATGTTGATGAAAGTTTCAACAAATGAGAAAAGAAAAACAATCACTGGATTGAACAACTATCTACCTTACAACTAACTGCCTTAGTCAATAAATACTATTCTATAACATCACTTTTGAATGCACAAAATCCCACTGTATGGCCATAGTAAAATCTGCTTACCCAGTCCCACTGCAGGATTCTTGGATTCTTCCCAAATCTTTAGAATCATGGGAAATGTTGCCTTGAGCACACTCTTAGACTGAGAATTGCTGGATGAAAAGAGTATGTACCTTCTAAAGGCTTTTGATATAGCTACCAAACTAATGTCTAGAAAGTCTTTACTACCACCCCAAGGAAATGCAGTAATTGTAAAAACAGTCTTTGCCATTTTGATAGGTAATCTGTGGGATCTTACATCTGCATTTTTATTCTTAAAGTCCTGGGGGGCCTGGCTGGCTCAGTCAGAGCAGCATGTGACTCTTGATCTCAGGGTCTTGAGTCTCAGCCCGGGGCTGAGTGTAGCGATTACTAAATAAAAAAAATAATAAACTTAAAAAAAAAAGTCCTGTATGCTTACTGACCATTAATTATTTATTAATAGCCTGCCCATAGCTCTTGCCCCAAATGTGAGTTGGTATAGGGCAAACTTTATGGTGAAATGTCTAGAAAACGGAAATGTTGGTTTGGTAAAGTAAAACGTGTAGATAAGCTTAAAATTGAATTACAGCTTGTGAATAAGATAAGGTACATAAATGCTGGAAATTACACTTATGACAGTTATTCTGCAGAAGTAATTGCACCACGGCACAGGAATCTAAAAAGGCAGTATGTGGTGTAGTTGGTCTATCTGAAATAAGAGGTTATTTGCGGCATTTCCACCAGCCCACTCCAATTCCTGCCCCTCCTCCCGGCTGTTAGCGGTGTCACTATGGCAACGACCACGCGCTGCCCGGGCTCAATTCTCCGGCGGTTACGGAACTGGGCCGCCCCACTCTGGGCAGACCAGCGACTCCACGGCGTGTCCCACCCACCTTTTCTCGGGTTGCTCTCCCCCGGCCGGAAGGCTAGGAGCCCCGGGGCAGCATGGCCAAGGCGGCAGCCTCTTCGCCGCTGGAGGACTTGGACCTGAGCGGAGAGGAGGTCCAGCGGCTCACCTCAGCCTTTCAGGATCCGGAGTTCCGGCGAATGTTCACCCAGTACGCCGAGGAGCTCACGGACCCGGAGAACCGGCGGCGCTACGAGGAGGAGATCACCGCGCTGGAGCGTGAGCGCGGAGTGGACGTACGATTCGTGCACCCGCAGCCGGGTCACGTACTGCGCACCAGCCTCGACGGGACGCGGCGCTGCTTCGTGAACGTGTGCAGCAACGCGCTGGTGGCCGCGCCCAGCAGCCGACCCTGCCCCAGGAGCGCGGAGGCCGGCAGGCAGTGGTCCCTGCCCTATAGCCTGGCTCCCGGCCGCGAGTACGCGGGGGGCCGAGGCACCCGCTACACGGTCTACGACGTGGTCTTCCACCCAGACGCGCTCGCGCTGACCCGGCGCCACGAGCGCTTCCGCCAGATGCTGGACGCCACGGCATTGGAGGCCATCGAGAAGCAGTTCGGCGTGAAGCTGGACCGCAGGAATGCCAAGACCCTGAAGATCAAGTACAAGGGGACTCCGGAGGCCGCCGTGCTGCGCACGCCCCTCCCCGGGGGCGTACCGGCCCGGCCCGAGGGGGAGCCGGAGAGCCCTCTCCCCGATTTCCCCTACCCCTACCGGTGCCCGGCAGTGGCCGGGAACTCAGCGGTCCCGCGGCCCCAGGGGCCCTCCCCTCCGGAGGCGGTCCTGCAGCCTGCCCCCACCGAGCCTCGTTACAGCGTGGTGCAGCGCCACCACGTGGACCTCCAGGATTACCGCTGCTCCCGGGACTCGGCCCCCAGCCCGGTGCCCCGGGAGCTTGTGGTCACCATCGAGCTGCCGCTGTTGCGCTCGGCTGAGCAGGCGGCGCTGGAGGTGACGGGAAAGCAGCTGTGCCTCGACTCAAGAAAACCCGATTACCGGCTGCGGCTCTCGCTCCCGTACCCGGTGGACGACAGCCGCGGCAAGGCGCAGTTCAACAAGGCCCGGCGACAGCTGGTGGTCACGCTGCCCGTGGCGCTACCCTCTGCGCGCCAGGAACCCGCTGTGGCGCCGGAAGAGTCCGTCTACACGTCCGGAACTGACGGCGCGGCCTGCGCTTCCGCTCGCCAGGGGGAGGTGGGGCCGGCAGGGGGTTGTGCCGGGAACCGTGGCCCGGATCCCGGGGCTACGGACGCCGTGATCACCACTCCCGTCACCGCTGCGGAGGAGCTCGTCTTCGAGCCCGACGAACGGGACTTGGACGAGCGGGACTTGGACGAGCAAGCGGTGTGCACAACGGGCTTCGAAGAGGAGCCGCCCTCCGTAGCGGAGAACTCACCTGGGGACGGTGGAGGAGGCTCCCCTGGTACTTCATCTAGGGGCCTTGACAGGGGGTCTGCTGCGGGAAGAGAGAGTGCGCGTGGAGATCTCGGAGCTGAGACGCGAGTGCTCGGGGAAGGCGCGGGCCGGGAGCCCTCCGATCGAGCTATGGGTGGTCCCGGGACCGGCGGCAAGGAACCTTTGTGTCCTCCTTTGCAGTGTAATCAGGATGAAGAATACCTGACTCTGCTAATTCAAGTGCCTCGGATCCAACCGCAAAGTCTTCAAGGGGATGTGAGCCCCTTCGGGTACAAACTGGGCTTCTCTACCCAAGACTTAGTTTATTATTCCTTCTTTTTGCAATTTGCTCCGGAGAATAAATTGAGTGCTAAAGAACCTGTGGCTAGTATTTCTTCGAACAATGCAGTGATAGAACTGGCCAAATCTCCAGAATGCCATGGACATTGGAGAGAATGGTATTATGGTTTAAACAAGGATTCTTTGGAGGTAACAGTTCTTTCTAGACTCGTATATATTTTTAATGATGGTATTTATTTATTTGTCAGGGCATGAGCAGGGGGAGAGGCAGAGGCAGAGTAGGCTCCCCAACCCCCCAGCAGGGAGCCCTACGTGGGGCTCATCCCAGGACCCATGACCTGAACCGAAGGTAGACGCTTAACCAACTAAGCCACCCAGGCGCTCCAAGACTCTTATATTTGAAAAATTCTATCCCACTTTTTTTTTTTTTAAAGATTTTATTTATTTAGCAGAGAGAAATCACAAGTAGGCAGAGAGGCAGGCAGGGAGAGAGGAGGAAGCAGGCTCCCTGCTGAGCAGAGAGCCCGATGTGGGGCTCGAGGCTTAATTTTCAATATATAATCCTTGCAGCTAGGTTTTTTTTTTTTTTTAGATTTTATTTATTTATTTGACAGAGATCACAAGTAGGCAGAGGCAGGCAGAGAGAGAGAGAGAGAAGCAGGCTCCCTGCTGAGCAGAGAGCCCAATGCGGGGCTCGATCCCAGGACCCTGGGATCATGACCTGAGCCGAAGGCAGAGGCTTAATTTAACCCACTGAGCCACCCAGGTGCCCCTCTATCCCACTTTTAAAATTTGCTCTTAAAATTGACCCTTGAATACCGCAGGTTGGAACTGCCTGGATCCACGTCTAAGTGATTTTTTTTTTTTAAGATTTTATTTATTTATTGACAGATCACAAGTAGGCAGAGAGACAAGCAGAGAGGGAGGAGGAAGCAGGCTCCCTGCTGAGCAGAGCCCGATGTGGGGCTCAATCCAAGGACCCTGAGATCATGACCTGAGCCGAAGGCAGAGGTTTAACCCACTGAGCCACCCAGGCGCCCATAAGTGATCTTTTTTTGATACATACAGTATAATATTATAAATGTATTTTCTTTTATGATTTTCTTAAAAACATTTCTCTACTTTATAAGAATATAGTATATAATACACCATACAAAATATGAGTTAATGGGCTGTTTATGTTATAGGTAAGGCTTCCGGTCAACAGTAAGCTGTTAATGGTTAATCTTTGGAGGGGTGGAAAGTTGTAGGTGGATTTTTCAACTGGGGCGGGGTTGTTCCCTTAACCCCCCTGTTGTTGAAAGAGCAACTGTGTATTTGTTACCTCTTGTGGGCAAGTCCTCTAGAACTTGGGGCTGAGTAATACCTAGTTTACTTAGGACATAATTTTCATGAATAGTGTGTTCGATTGTAGTTGCTGCTATACTTTCTGGGTTATTGAGGTTCTTTCAGATTCAGTACTCCAGTATTATGGACAATTTTTAAAAGATTTTATTTTATTTACTGACCTGTTGAGGGGAGGGGCAGAAGGTGAGGGAGTGAGAAGCAGACTCCCCTGCTGAGTGGGAGCATACACTGGGCTCATCCCAGGACCAGAGGCCATGACAGGAATGAAATCTAAGAGTGGGTTCCTCAACTGGCTGAACCAATCAGGTGCCTCTACTGATAATTTTTTTTTTGAACTGTAAAATTTTAAGTTCTAAGGAACTTTTTAAACTCATAAATTAACAATTGGTGGTTTTCATTGAGATATGTATTAGTGTTACATGTAATTTTTTTTAAGCTTTTATTTAACAAATCAAGGGTTAAATTCCCAGAAATAAAACTAGTTACAGGGGCATCTGGGTGGCTCAGTGGGTTAAAGCCTCTGCCTTCGGCTCAGGTCATGATCCCAGGGTCCTGGGATCGAGCCCCGCATTGGGCTCTCTGCTCAGCAGGGAGCCTGCTTCTCTCTCTCTCTCTGCCTGCCTCTGCCTACTCGTGATCTCTGTCAAATAAATAAATAAAATCTAAAAAACAAAACAAAACAAAACCTAGCTGTAAGGATTATATATTGAAAATTAAGTTAAGCCTTGGGCTTTAACTTGCCAGAAATTTTCATTTCTTCCTGTGACTTTTCCTGGAGATTTGCTGATAAGTTACATTTTATGAGGGGTAACTTCTGTGAGAAGTGGTTAATTTGAAACTCTCCCAAAATGGTAAAATAAATAGCCAGGGCAAGGTAAGATACTTTGTGAGAATATAATATGAAATTGACTCTCTGCTTATATCATCAGAGCAGAAATTTAGGAAAGGGCAGTCAGTTTCCTGTAATTGTTGTATTTATCTGTTTATTTTTAAAGTTTATTTACATAATCTCTGCCCCTCTTCCCTGTGGTGGGGCTCGAACTCACTACCAGAGATAGAGTTGCATGCTCCTCCAACTGAGCCAGCCAGGTGCCCTGTAATTGTTTTAATAAATGTAAAAATAACAACTGGGAAGAAAGTTTTATGAATAGGCAGTTGAGGGAATACTAAAGGCTATTATTTTAATCTGATTTTCTAGAAGGCTAACATTATTTTAGCAAAGAAACTAGACCAAAAATGGGATTAGGGCAACTGTGTTTTATATCTTTAATGCTTAAAATGGATTTATAATTACTTTGTTAATCACATTTGCTAAAGCTGATGAAGCCATAATATTCAGTTATTTTTCTTTACATTTTGCTGGACTGGGGTCTAAGCATAAAGTAAAATTTGTTAAAATCACAAGAGTAATGGATGGGTAGGCGTGTACTATATGATTATATTATATGCATCATATGAAAATAGAGTGATTTGTGACTGTCAAGGTCAGAATTGTTACTTTACACATAAACAAGTACAAAATAGATTTCTAAAAGCCTAAATATTCACTGGAAATTTTCCTAGAGCTTTAGGACCACTAAATTCAGTTTCTTTTAGAGTAAAATCAGTCATTAGAATAAGGTGAGTTTATGCACTTTGTTTTAATCATAACCATTTCCATTATATATATTATATAACTTACATATTTATATACTAAAAGTATTTGGGTATTTTTGTGCAATTAATGTGTCTTTTCCAGAGGCAGGAACCTTAGAAATGTCTTTAATTGGGGAATGTTTCTATAATAGTTATTCTGGAACTTTAAAATAATAGCAAAGAAATTACTCCAATATAAGATTTTTCTGTACCCAATGTTCATGGTAGGTGTTCTTAAGTTTAAATACTATTTAATGTAAGGGAACTTTAAAACTAGTTTCTTTCTTGATTTTGCTCTCCTATTTGGACCAAATAATGAACTGTTTATTTGGAAATTTGTTTTTATGAAAGTACTTTTATTTTGGGCAACATTAAACTGATTTTATGCATTTTAAATATGGTTTTCCCTTCAACACTCTAACTATATACCTATATTTACTTGACATGAATATGCACAAGTTGCTTTGTGTTTGGGATTCTGGTGAAGTGATTTATGCATTTCCTAACTATAGTTTGGAAATCTTTCCATGTCAGCCTCTTGAAATCTACCTCATTCTTATAAATAGCTATATGCTACTGTCACAATGAGTTATCTCAATGCAAAAATAGAATATACTTCTCTTAAATATTATATTTGACTCTTATCTGGCCAAGAACTAAAAGGCAAACTGGTCACACAAAATTTGAATAAATCCTATCACATATATTTCTTAGCTGTCTCAGTGGGAAGTATTCTAAAATTAAATTACATTTTATAGCTTCGACTGCATTTATAGCTCTAGAGGTGATTTTTTTTTTCTAGAGGTGATATTATTCTTATAAAATATTAAGAGAAAAAAAAGGAAAGGAAAATACCATTTGTAAGTAAGATTATCTCAGACTGTTAACAGAGACTTAAGGAAGGAACTAAACTTTTTTCTTTTTGGATCTTTTCCGATATATGTATATACTCTTGCTATTCTTACTGCTCTGTACAATACTGTTTTCTTCTGCCATGATAGGATTAACATTAAGCATTTTAAAAGCATAATCCTGAAGTGTGTAAGAACTTGTATGAGCTGTTTTTAGATCAACACTGTCAAAAAATGACCTATAAAGCAGAGTATTTTTTCTCTCTTTATTTTAGGAAAGGCTGTTTGTCAGTGAAGAAAATGTTGATGAGGTTCTTGAAGAGGTCCTGAGCCCTCCATTTAATCAGACAATGTCCTTAACCCCACCATTAATTGAAGTTCTTCAGGTTACTGATAGTAAGATTCAAATTCATGCAAAGGTAAGGATTTGGTGGCCTTTGTAGTGATTTAGGACAAGGTTAAAGCCTGACAAATAACTTAATTTCTGATTTCTTGATGTCATAACTTTAAATTAAGTGTACATAATGACTGGGAAGACTTAAGAGGAGTAGAGACTTTTTTGCCTGTAGTTTACTATGTGCCAAACACTTTGTGATTATTTTCACATATCTCACTTAACCCCGAAATAACTGTCCAGTGAGGAAGAGGGAAGCTAACATCTGGGAAGTTTGAGTACCAGCCCGGGGACAAACAAGTCTTTTTGACTCTCAAACCCTGGGAAGGAGCTATGTCATTCAGTTTGTCATTCTATCTAGTTGAACCTTAAGTCTGGTTATTTTTAGTCTTCAATATTGGACACAAATAATTTAGTAACTAGCACAATTGATTTACATATGAATTGGGGAGGAGAGTGGCTCTGAAGAATCACAGAAATTCAGGAATGTTCCAGAAATTCAAGAATGCCCTTATAAGAATGAATACTAAATGGTTTTGTAGGCCATGTCAAAGGGTTTGTAGGCCAGGAATATTTTATTCTGAAGGAGGTAAGGGGTCATTGAAAGGAATTAATCAAGAATTAATGCCAGGTTTGCACTGTCTGCATTGTTAAAAAGAACTGGCAGCATTTAGAAGATGACTTTGAGGGGGGAAGCCCGGAAGCCTATCTGCAGATCTGTAAGCATTATTTCTTCACAACTTAAAAAAAAAAATCTATTTCCAGAGAGTATAATTTAATTTTGTTTTTTTCAAAGATTCTCAATTTGTTGTTTCTCTTGACATAGTTGCAAGAATGTAGTAACTCTGAAAATCTTCATGAAAAGGAAGAAAAAGGCAACGAAGGAAGTCATCTAACTGAAAAAGAAAATATAGAACATCCTACTACCTCAACAACTGATTCTGATTCATCTCTAGAAGTTAAAGTACTAGAGACAGACAGTTGTGGTTCAGTTGTGTGCTTGCAACGAGGGGCTCCTGATGTTTCTCACTTGCTATTTGAGAAGTCTCAGCAACCTGAGTCAAAAATGGAACCTGAATTTATAAAAGAAAAAAGTCCTGCTTACTCAAATGAGGAAAAAGAGGACTTAGAAGAGCCAGTGATAACAGAAGAGAAAGAATTAGATGGAGATGACCTATCTTCATTACTAAACAGAGCTTCAGTTCACAATTTACCTGGTCTTAACAACATAAAAGAAACCAATATGCAGGATGGTAGTGTGCAGTTTATTAAAGATCATGTGACTCAGTGTGCATTCAGTTTTCATAATTCTCTGCTATATGACTTGGACTAATTCTATATAATTTTAGGGTTTAAAAGAGTAAAAAGTGGCCTTAAAACATTATCTTTCTGTTAACTACTATCTTAAAACAAAGTACTCAAGAAAGTATAAAATTAAAATTTGCAGTTTTGATTCTCATGGGGAAACTGGAGATTATTTTTTTGTACGTAGAGTTTATACAGTTTCCTTAATTACGGAGATTTTTGTGATTCCTCTGATAGATGTATATTTTTTCTAATGGAGAGTTAATCATTTAGTTTTAAAACAACCTGTATATATTTGCTTGTTTTTGGCTTCTTTTGCTTACCGTTATTTTAATAAAGTTTCAAAGTAAATATTCACTAAGTTGTGTCTGTTACAAAATGTAATTCTTAAGAATGCAATTAACTAGAAATTAATCAGTGTGGAGGATTTATGCATTTATGTTTCACTAAATATGATTATTTATACTTAAAACAGATTCTTAGAACTTTACTAATCAATATTAACCATCCCATTATGATACAGATACACTGAATGAAATTTAGTATTTTTGCTTCAACTCTCTATTTTATGTGTGCCACACACGTGTATATATAGTTATACAGGTTATATAGTGATGCCTTTAAAATTCAACTTCTTAAAAGATGTTTTTGGAAGTTACTATTACAGTATTAAAACATTTCTCAGTTTTATAGATACATTTATGAATTTTTAAAAGCTTTTAAATAATCTCTCTACCCAAACATGGGGCTTGAACTTACAACCCTGAGATCAAGAATCATACACTCCACCAACTAAGCCAGCTAGGCACCCCGACATTTATGAATTTTAGAACAACTAAAAAATCTGGGAATTTGCTCCCATAGGAAAATTGTCTTCACTATATTACATAAAAAGAAACCAAAGAGCCAGTGTTTTCTAGTTAGTTTTGCTTGTAATATCTAAAAAAGGGCAATAGATAATTCATCTTAACAGTGGTTAAGTTATTAATATTTATATTGGAGGCCAGGAGAAAATCAAAGAGATTTTTTTTTCTCACAAAAATCTTTAGTACAGCATGAAAGAAAATGTAGAAAGGAAAATATTTGTTGATCTAATTGCTGACCTCAAAACTATGAGCTAGTTTATCAATGATCTTTTTCTGATTCAAAATAATTAATTCAAACTTCCAGCCTACCTTAGTCCTGGAAATTAATTTTTTTAGTCCTCTGAATTGCTGAAAAGTCAGAGCACCAAAAGCTAGTACAAAGCATGACAATTCATCCTGATTTACATTTATAACCCCCTATAAAATCTGGAACCAAACTGGGCTGTGAGGGTAATATAAAGGTAGCTCATAAAGCAAGAGAACTATTTGTTCCACATACAACAACCACATGCATTTCTCAAACATAGTATGACTCTCAATTTGATGAAATAATTTCAAAATTGTCCATTTAATACACCATCTTCTTAGAATAAAATGATGTCCTAACTATACAGAAATTAGTCTGAGTAATTTCTGGTTGAATGCAATTATATACTATTAAGAGAAACTTCCACAAGAAATATGGAATAAATTTTAAGCATGTTTCCTATTATTTACTGTGTCTATCCTTTTAAAAAGTATGATTTCTGTTAAAATAATGTGGCACTGGAACATGTTTCACTTTGGCATGACTGAACTTTCTATCATTTCTGGCTTTCCCGAAAACAATTTAGGCTGTATTTCACTTACACAGCAGCTTTTTATTGTTCATTATCTATGCTTGGGTAATTTGAAAGCCAGTGTCTTCTAAGGGAATGCATTGTCAAGAGTGGGGTTTTATTTCAAACTCAGTTTTATGATGTACAAACAGTACACACGAAGATGTAATGTAAACTTTAAAAACTTCTAGAATGCCTTCAACTGAATTTTGGGGTAAAGAGTAAACAAAATTTATTCTGCAAAGTAATTATGAACCTTTTTATGCAAAAATGAGTATTTTATTTTGGCAGCACTAAAAGAAAAAAAAAAACCCACTGTATTTCTACATTGAGGTGAAAACAGTGTTTAAACTTTCTTATCAATCAAATACATTCCAAAAGAAAGTGTGTTCTATGAAGGCTCCAAAGCACAGGCAAATCTTAACACAATAATACAGGAATCTGTAATACTGAAAATGTCTGTTCTGATAGGGCGTTTAACAAACATAACTTTAGTATTATAAAACCAGTGAAGCAATCCCTTCCTAGTAACCGTGTCAAGAGTGAAACTGGGCTTGTTGCATTAATACTAACAATTCCATTGTAATACTTTTTACTGCCATGACAATTTTAAATAAAGTCTGCTGTACTTAAAATAAGTTTTGAAAGTGGAAAAGTGTACAAAGTTCCAGATAAAAAGATTAATAACAGATGCAACTTAAACAAAATTTCCCCTCTTTTCTTTTACCAATTAATAATGATTACCTTTAGCAGATAGAGATTGAACTTTAAAACCCAACTCCCGAAATGAAAACTTGTGTTTAAATTTTAATCAGACATGGAAGGAAAAAATTACTATATTTGGACATCTTTTACAAGAATTTTTTTTTCTGTATTAAAGCAGAAACCAGTTCCTAAACCCTTTTATTCAATTGTATATTCTGTTTGGACAAATATCAAAAATAGAAGACTGTAACTTTTGCTTTTGTAATTGTGATTTTTCACTGCAGTCTTCTATAACTTTTACAGAGTTCATGGTCCCTAATATCTCCCCACCCTCCATTTTTCCTAGGTGGGGAAATGGCTGCCACAAATTTCTCACTGATAATTAGAGTTTCTGGAAACAAGTACTGTTTGTTATTATTTAAGAGTGACTCAATTTGGGCACTCTGGGTGGATGGTCTACAGGTTTTCTTGTGGTGCATACCACAGTCTCCAGCATGAAATATCCTAGGAACTTGAGGAACCAGCACTTTCCAGAATTTTGGAAGACAAGATACAGTTAAATATTGAAGAGTCCAGTCCCAGTTATAATCATCGTAAGTACAGAAAGTGTCTGTGCACTCAATCAGCTTCTGATATGCATCCCGGGTCAAGGCTAGACCCATATTGTGCTCTGTGGATTTCCAAGTTTTCATATCCACCTTGTCAGCAATGCCATGGAAACTTCGAATGGCCGTATAGGTCCCCAGGGAGAGAACATCACACTCAGGACACTCCTCCTGCTTTAACTTCCACATCTTTTTGAAGACATGGTAAAAGTCTGGGGCTAAGTAGTGATCTTCCTCTAGGAAAAGTATGAGGCCAGCATAGTCTCGAAGAACTTTGACCCTTTCCCATACAAAATGCAGCTTCCACCACCAATGGTGTTTGGTTTGGGAGAACTTAGCCTCTCTATAATGGCCAAAGGAGTCGGGATACTCAGCATTAATGCATCCCATCTTCAAAGCTGCATTCTTCTCCAGATCTCTGGGGCAATCTCTGGGGTCGCTGCCTGGAAACTCGTTGGGGTACAACTGAATGCTGAAAGGAAAGAACACCTGCAGAACCGGACAGAAATCCACCCCAGCGATCAGCTGATTGATCTCTGTCGACCAGAAGTCATGGCTAAAGATGACGAGGACATTGTCAATACCCTGGGCTTTTCGGAGTGAGTCCAGCAGCAGTCTGAGGTAATCGGGCCGGTTATGCACCTGGACCACCAGCACCAGCTCTCGAGGCGCCCAGGAGCCGGCCTTATCCACATTCCTCAGCGTCTGGTCAAAGTTCAGCTGGTACACCAGGGACCTGTACCGCAGCGTCAGGTTGTCTGCCTCGGGCTGCGGGGCCGCCGGGACCAGAGGAGCCGCCGACTCGTTGGAGACCCGGCGGATGCCCACGGACACAGCAGAATGGTCCCCGCCCCGGCCGCCCGCACCTCGCGCGGGCTCGGCGTCCAGCAGCGGCGGGGCGAGGGCCTCGTTCTTCCTTTGTCGCCCATTGCTGCTCCAGAGGACGAAGCCGCAGGCGGCCACCACGAGCGTCAGGATCAGCACCTTCCGCTTATAGATGCGGAACCTCATGGTCTCGACCGCAGGGAGCGCGGACGGGCGCAAAAAGGAGCTAGCGGCTTCTGCACAGAAGGGGCGGGCGGGTGGTGGCCGTCGCCTTGGCCTGTAGCAGTCAGAACTGGCCCCCGCGGCTGCCCCAGCTAACTCATCCCGGGCCCCGGGGGTCCAGGGGCCCGAAGGGTCTCAGTTCCCCCGCGCCGCCCGGGCTCCACACATCCTCGCCTGGCAGCTGCAGCTCGGGCAGCGGCCCCGCCGCTAGGAGCCGCGGCTCGGCGTCGCCTCGGTCCTCTCCATTTAGCACCGGTCCCGGAAGAAGTCCCGCCGCGGCCCCACCGCACCCCGTTTGGTTACCTGAGCCTCCAGCGGCCCTGCGTCCTCAGCGCTCTCATCCTTACGCGGGCCCCAGACCGCCAAGACCGAGCGACGCAGCCTCGCCCCACTCCGGCGGCGACCGTTCTGACAACCCGCGACTGGCCCGCGGAGCGCTGCTGTCCTCGGGCCCACACCCCTCCGGCCCGCCCCTTGGGCCGCTGGTTGGAGATTCCCGGGCGCGTCCGGAGACGACAGGCCGCCGCTGCCTGCTGCCTATTGGTCCACAGCACTGTCGCTCACGCTCAGTTCCTACTTCCGCTTCGTCCTCCCTTTCCTGTTAGGCGCGAGCAGAGCGAGGCGAGGATCGTGGTTGCCGAGTTTCCCGGTAAGCTAAGACGGGAGTGTACGGTCTCAGCAGGAACCTCCAGTGCTCAGAAGCTGGGGATGGACCAGGCCCTTGTAGGAGCTGGAGGGCGAGACCAGCTGCCTTGGCAGAGTTAACGAGCTTCTCCCCTCGGAAAGGGGCTTACGAATGGCGGCTAGTGGGCCGGGAGATACTGATTAAGGGACACGTCAGCCTTGAAGGCTGCTCACGGGTGATGGTGCTTCGGAGGGGAAAAGCTGCGGTTCCTGGAGAAGGAACGGAAGCGGGTGGTAGCTGTAGCTACTGACCGAAGCCACGCACTGAACCGGGCATACCCGGGAACTAGAACATGGAGGAAAAAGGGGTGATGAAGAGTCGGAGACTCTAGCTTTGGACCATCAGATAAACACCATTACGCTTTTTGGGACAGCCAGAGTAAATTTAAGCTCCAAAGGAACCCACTTTGTACGGGGAACTGGCTGTTGGGCGCCCCTATGCTGCTTTTTGCTGATTTTTTGTGAGTCATAAATTATGAGTCCATAAATACTCTGATCATAACAAAAAGGTGTGCACTTTGGTGTTGAGTCATATGTAAAAGGAGTACTTGGTGGGTTTATACATCGCTGACATATGTAATGTTTTCCTGTATTTTTAAAGCACTTTATTAAAAATGTTAATTTTTAACACTTTAACTTCAAACGTTTTACATTTTCATTGTGCAGACAGCGCTGCTGCAGAGATGGTCAACGTTCCTAAAACCCGAAGGACTTTCTGTAAGAAGTGTGGAAAGCATCAGCCTCACAAAGTGACCCAGTATAAGAAGGGCAAGGATTCCCTTTATGCCCAAGGAAAGAGGCGCTATGATCGGAAGCAGAGTGGCTATGGTGGGCAGACAAAGCCAATTTTCCGGAAGAAGGCTAAAACCACGAAGAAGATTGTGCTGAGACTTGAATGTGTTGAACCTAACTGCAGGTCCAAGAGGATGCTGGCCATTAAGAGATGCAAGCATTTTGAACTGGGAGGAGATAAGAAGAGAAAGGGCCAAGTGATCCAGTTCTAAGCTTTGAGATTCTTATTTTTGAGAAGAAAATGTTGACCCTGTAGAAAAATTACCTATGTGAAAATAAAGTGATATTTCTACCCAGCTATTTTGTTTTTTGTTTTTTAAATCTAAATAGAATGAATGCTTAGTGAATTGAAATCACAGGCTTAATGTGATTCAAAATTAATAATAGAAAATCTGTCAATGAACTAAGATCTATCCTTTAAAAAAAAATATATATATATATGTATTTTAAAGATTTTATTTGACAGAGACAGCCCGAGAGGGAACACAAGCAGTGGGGGATGGTAGAGGGAGAAGTTGGCTTCCCATCTAGCAGGGAGCCCGATGTGGGACTCCATCCCAGGACCCTGGGATCATGACCTGAGCGCAAGGCAGACGCCTAACGACTGAGTCACCCAGGTGCCCCTTATTCTCAAATTTTTACTTAAATTTAGTTCCACA
This sequence comes from Taxidea taxus jeffersonii, assembly GCA_003697995.1. NCBI lineage: Eukaryota > Metazoa > Chordata > Mammalia > Carnivora > Mustelidae > Taxidea > Taxidea taxus. The sequence goes on along the minus strand of RCUC01148445.1, from coordinate 17,145 downwards.
AAATTGGAATTTTGTATTTATTTATAAAGAAGACAGGAGTCCCACCTCCCAACTTCACAAACTAGGTTATGGATATAAATCACATAGCAGGGAAAAAAAAACATAGTTTTTCTGGTCAATTTCAATTTAATGTGTTAGGTGAATTCATAATTATAACTGATGAGCTGCAGGGAAAGGTCTAGATCAGATTTTGAAAAAAGTTAAGTGAGGATAAATTAGGCCTGCGTATAGAAGACTGGGGCAGACAGTATCCAAGTTGGGGTATAAGAAGAGCTGACTTGCAGGGCACCTGGGTGGCTCAGTGGATTAAACCCTCTGCCTTTGGCTCAGGTCATGGTCTCCGGGTCCTGGGATTGAGCCCTGCATCGGGCTCTCTGATTAGCGGGGAGCCTGCTTTCCTCCTCCTATTTGTGATCTCTATCAAATAAAAATTTTTTTTTAAGATTTTTTATTTATTAGAGAGAGAGCGAGCACAGGCAGGCAGAGGCAGAGGGAGAAGCAGGCTCCCTGCCGAGCAAGGAGCCCCGATCCCAGGACGCTGGGATCATGACCTGAGCCGAAGGCAGCCGCTTAACCGAGCCACCCAGGCGTCCCTAAAATCTTTTTTTTTTTTAAAGATTTTATTTGACAGAGATCACAGAGAGGAGGAAGCAGGCTCCCTGCTGCGCAGAGAGCCCGATGTGGGGCTGGATCCCAGGACCCTGGGATCATGACCTGAGCGGAAGGCAGAGGCTTTAACCCACTGAGCCACCCAGGCGCCCCTAAATAAAATATTAAAAAAAGACAAAAAAGAACTGACTTGCAAGTTGGTGTCCAGTAGGGACCACTAGCTATACATAGATATTTAAATGAAAAATGCAGTTCCTCAGTTACATTAGTTATATTTAGTGCTCAATAGCCACATATGCTGAGTGGCCAACCCGCTGGACAACACAGATACAGAATATTTCCATCAGTTTTTTGGACAGCACTGTGACAGACTGGTCCTGAATGTAAGGCACAAGTTTAAAACTGACTTCTGAGACATTCTGAAGCTAGTGAAAAAACAGTGAGTCCATGATGGCATAAGCTGTTTTTTGATTCTTTAAGAAGTCATTCTGGGGGCGCCTGGGTGGCTCAGTGGGTTAAAGCCTCTGCCTTTGGCTCAGGTCATGATCCCGGGGTCCTGGGATCGAGTCCCACATCGGGCTCTGTGCTCAGTGGGGAGCCTGCTTCTCCTCTCTCTCTCTGCCTGCCTCTCTCCCTGCTTGTGATCTCTCTGTCAAATAAATAAACAAAATCTTAAAAAAAAAAAAAAAGAAGTCATTCTGGAGATACTCAAATGTTACAACTTCTTAGTTATTAGGAGGTTTGAGAAAGTATGCAGTTACCACTGAAAATAGAATGGAAAAAAAATTAAAAAAAAATAGAATGGAAGGCTGAAACTTAAAGAAGTGAGCCGTGTAACACACAGAAGGCAAAATATGAGTATCAATAGGAAAGAACAAAGGGTATGGTTTATGAGAAGACAAATTCTGCATTTTGTACAAGAATTTTAAGTTGGCCAAGATATTTACATGGGATGGCTTGTAGATGAATAATGCAAAGGGTTAGGGTGTAGGACTAACAGCTGGTTAGCACTTAGTCCCAACACAGATACATCTGCATTTGTTGATGAAAAACTTCTGGAGCACCTGAGTGGTGGCTCAGTTAAGTGTCTGCCTTTGATTCAGGTCATGTTCCCAGGGTCCTGGGCTTACTGCTCTGTGGAGAGTCTGCTCTCCCACTTCCTCTGCCTCTTTCTCTCAAATAAATAAAAAAAAACTTCTACAAGAACATGTAAAAATTAGATACACACAAGTTAAATATGCCACAATACATTTTTAAAAGAACGATGTTTTAATGTAGTTACATTTATGGGTAATCCCTCAACATTTTGAGTTTAGCAAACCCTAAGATGTTTTACTTAATTATAGAATTCTTGGTTTTAAGAGCTTAAGTGAATTAACTTTAGAAGGCATATAAAACCTGGGCTTAAAATCTCTGGTCTGGGTTCATAGTACCTCCTAGGGTAATTTGTGAGGATTAAATCAAAGGCTGTATGTAAAACACCTGGAACAAAGATGGAGCTAAATGCAGCTCTTTTTAAAGTAAGCCATTTTTTGCATTATATATGATTTTTTAAAATGAAAAACTAGAAATTATATAGAAATCTTTTGCAGGAAGAATTTGACCACAAGCAAAACAAATTTAAGGTCACCCAAGAATTACTCTGGACGAAAGAATCCACTCTGAGAAGAAACTTCATTTTAGAGATCATATACATAGAGTTTTAATAAAAATCTTCTAACAGTTAAAACAGTATTTACTCAGGAATACTTGTAATTTCAGAAAAGAACAAAATGCTCCAAATAAATATTTTAGGACAGAGGAAGTAGCAGCTACCTAAGTCATAATAGTCTTACACAGACTACCTGTAACTCCAGACCCAAAGCAGCAATGGTATGCTAACACCTGAGATGGTTTTCTCTAATAACTTTTACTTCCTTTGTTCCCAGAAACCGGTTATGAGGCTATTGCAATGATCCAAAAAAGAGGCTGATCTGAAGAAGGGCCATAGGAATGAACAGAATGGAGCAGTTCTGATTTCATTTTCCACAATTTTTTTCAAGCAGCTTCATTTTCCATTCCTTTGCCCTAGTTCAAATCCTCATCATAGTTTAGCTGCTGTATTACCACTTTTTAAACTAAAAAATAAAAATGTTAAGTGACTAGAATAATAAACGAAAAAAGAGCAACCTTCAAATACAGAATGTAGTCAGTAAAAAGTAGCAATTTTTTACTCCTACCCAACCCTAAAACCGTGTTCCAACTCTGGAAGTTAAAAAACAGAAATCACAACAAAGATGTGAGTAACATTATAAAACCTATAAAAGCTGAAGTCTGTTTATCCCAAAGCAGCTCCAACTTTATGCTTGAATATAGAATTCCGTATGTAGAATAATATACTCAAAAAACACAAAAAGTGGTATGCTTATGTGGTTTCATACCAAACAAGTTTTCACTAAAATTTAGACTATCTTAGTCCTCCAAAGTATATTTTCTACATATAGGAACTCAATTTCTTTAATTGAAACTCAAGAAAATTGTTAAGAAAACTCTATATGACTGGAGTGATAGGGATCAGTGTCTGTTTAACATTAAAAGATAACCCCACAACCCATTCTGGAAACACTAGGTTGAAATCAATACAAGTGCAATAAACTGATAAAATTGTTTCTTCACAATGAAATTAAATAGGTTTTAATGAAATTAAGGTTTTACAGTCAAATGATTGAAAATGTTAGAAAATGTTAACATCTTCTTCCCAAGTATATGAAAGGCTTCCCTTTCTCCAGTTTGACATAGTTAACCACAAACGAATCCCAAACTGATCTGTAACTAAATGGAATTTCTTTCTGTAGTATCACCTATTACTTTAACATATCACAGGAATTTACATAACAGGCTAGAGAACAGAAGTAAGACATAACAGGTGCTTCAGTACCACCCATATTATCTACTAAGACCACAGTGTGAGCAACAGAGTGTAGGTTCATAGTAGTAGTTCCCTGAATAAAAGAGTTTAGACAGAATCTTCCACAAACACAGGTTTTTGCAGTATCCAAATCTTGGCAAAGATGAAAAGGAATGATATGAGAGCCATATGGAATCCTATTGGAAAAAAAAGTTCAAAAAATATTTTTTAGTACACTACTAGATTCAGAACTTCATGCATTAGGTCATGAATTACTGGACACTGAGTTATAACCATGGAAAAATAAGATTTTTAATTAAGTGACTCAGTATATTGCCCTCTCTTCCAAACAGTTAATGGGGAAAATATACTAAAAACACCATACGACATACTGTATACCTATACTACTCCATAAAGTATCTTTTAGCACTGTCACTTAATAGTAAAACCGATGGAATAGAGTGCAGAGAGTCGTCTGTCCTTTATGGATCTACACTGTAAGACCAGTATAACATGACCATTTACAGGTATAGTTCTTTTACACAATTCCATAATGGTAATGGGAAAATTACGGAGTTCTATTTGTGAAGAAACATTTACGTAAATAAATCCAAATACTGTCCTAGGCATCCACTGTTCAAAAGGGACTTTTAAACTGTGAAACAGATTTAAAACACTTACTGTTTGGGGTATTTGTTTTAATTTACTGGCTCGCTGAGCCAGTAAGGATGACCTCACCTTGCTTAAATCACTCACCCTTCCTACTTAAAACTTCCTATGATGCCCAATGCAATTAAAATCAAGTCAAACTATTTACCCTCATCTATGAGCCACTGTAAGATGGTCTTTTGAGGTTGCCAGACCACTGTCCAACTCCTTCCCCCAAACTCAACCATGCCCCAAGTCACTTTGTCTATCTCCCAGAGTCTATGCTTTGTTCTCTAGTCCCTAGCCTAGGCTGGCACATATTAGGTGTTCAGATTTTTTTCAACAAATAAATAAAACCCACTCATAATTTAAACTGGGGTTCAAAACGCTTTTAGAAAAAGTCTGAAAAGATACATATCAAATAAAAAATAGTTTCCTTTTCATAAGGGATTAGTGACCAGCCTGGTTTGCAATTCATTTTTTTCACCTGTACTAATTTATTGTATAAATAACAATTTTTTAAAAACACTGTGCTAGGAAGTGTCTACCACATGTTTATGTTTATCTCTTTCAAGTTGTTGGTTATAGCCTAGGGAAACAGGTAACAGTTAAAAACTGTATTTTCTATCTAACATAATTTAAATTCCCACAAATTTTTCTAATAGACCATAACTTTGTTTGTAACCAGTAATTAGGGTAATTTGCCAGCAGCTAGATAAAGGCAATGTTCTCATAGTTTTGTATCTGTATTCTTTTTATAACAAGTGGAGTGAAAACATGCAAAATTATAAATTAGCAAAAATTAAGGTCACCTTAAAAGAACATATATCAGTAGAGGTCAGGTTTAAAAAACAATGTAAATAGTACATGCTATATCATTCACCACTATCAAGTTATTTTTCTACCTTCCCTATCATATCACATTTTGATCACCTATTTTTTTCCTTCCACTTTTCTATGTTGGATGTCAGTTCTGAGCCAGAAAGGTGTCCCAAAATCATCAGAATTTTTAAAAGCTCCTCAGGTGACTCCAAATGTGAAATAAAGTTTGAGAATCACCACTTTAAACTAAGAGCTCTTAAATACAAATGGTGAGGGAGGGAGGGTTGGAATTGATTTCAGTCAGGGTCCATGAGCATTATAAAGCTGTATGCAAAATTCTATGTATTTTTCTAGGTCCATAATGTGGTTTTTTTTTTTAATCCTCTCTACCCACTAAAATACCAAATCCTGTCTCTGAAATAAGGTCTTCGTACTATTTTATAGGCACTCGATAATAATTTGGTCTACATCTTAGTCTCCTATATGAAAGAAGCATAGAGTTTGGTGTCTCATGAAACCAAGTGCAGTTAGTGTTCAAAGACAAGGGGGAAGAGAACCAACAGCTATTGAGTCCTACAATATGCCAAAGTATTAGCTCCTTTATCTTCACAACTATGTAAAATGGGTATTATTATTACTGTTTCACAGATGAGAAAATTGGATCAAAAGAGGTTCAATAACCTGCTAAAGTCACACTAAGGGGTAAAGCCAGGAATCAAACTGAAGTCTGATTCCAAAGACCACACTTGACCACTGTGCCAGATTGTAATTCTCAAACTTTAGAGTGCATCAATACTACCTGGAAGGACTGATTAAAATACAGAGGTTAGACCCCACCCTCTGATTTTCTGATTCAATAGGTCTGTAGTGGAGTTAAAACCTCGCATCTCTAACAATTTCCTAGGTGATTCTGATACTGTTGGTCAGGGACCACTCTTGGAGGAACAATTGCCATTCATTCAAATATTAATTAAGAGCCATATATATGGTAGGAACAGAGGAATATCACATTTTAGACCCTGGGGAAACAGTGAGTAATAAGACAAACTCCATGCCCTCATGGATCTTATATTCTAGTGGAGAAAACTGACAGAAAAACAAATGTTAAAAAATATGTAATGCCAGGTAATAAATCCCATGACAAAAAGTCAAGCAGTGTAAGGGGGGTGGGGATCAAACTTTAAATAAACTCAAGAAAGGCCTTTCTGGGTGCCATGTGGGAAGAGAACTGAATTAAGTGAGAAAGTGAGCTATGAACCTTCTGAAAGAAAAGCATTCCAAGCAGGGGTAAGGAGCACCAAGAAGGTTACTGGTGCAAGGGGTCAGTTTGTGCACAGCATTGTAAACTATAGTTAAAGACTGTGACTATTACAATGAGGACGATGAGAATACTAGAATACCACATTTTATGACTATTGAAGTCTTACCTATTATATAATACCGCTTGTGCAGAGGATTCCAATAAAGTTAATGGCGTTTGCAGCATTATAACTGGAAGGACTTTTGGTTGTTCAAAAATATTTCCAAAAAGATCCAAGTACTCAAGGGATAAATTTTTAAATTCACTAGGCAAAAAGGGAAGCTTATTTCGAGCTGCTGACAAAAAACGCAGTTTTGTCAATTGTCCCATCTTGAAAGGAAATCGAATCAATTCATTATCGTCAAGTTTCAAATCCGTAAGTTCTCGGAGCTGGCAAAACTGCACAGGGAGTGCCTTAATTTTATTCTTGCTGAGATCCAAACTTCGAAGTGACGTCTGGAGTGTAGATTGACACAGGGCTACACTAAATGACTCCAAGTGATTGTCATTCAAGTTAAGTTCTTGAAGATGGATGAGGTCTCCAATTGTAGCTGGAAGCTTTTTTATATGGTTGTGACTCAAGTCTAATTTCCTCAGGTTTCTTAAGCAAAGCATACGCATATCAATTCGGACAAGCCCACAATAAGAAGCCTGAAGATGTTCCAGAGAATATGGAAAGTTCTTGCTTAAAGGATAGTCCTTTTTGGATGTGATAATCATTTTAGTTTTAAATTTTTCAAATTCTGAAGTCTTCACTGGGGTGAAGGTTGTAAGTGGTGCTTCAATATCACAACCTCTATGAGCCAGTCTCACAGCTGAAAGGAAGCTTTTTAAACTGCTGGAATTGGCCTGAATAAATAAAAATAAGTCGTACAATTATAAATTTTATTTTAGATAATATATGCATGCTAATTCATCATACAACAAATTCTGTAAAATTATACATGCAAAATGGTGCAATCATTTCTTGAAAATGGCTGTAAAAATAATTTTTTTTAGCACTTTATTTTGACTGAATTTCAATATAGGTACAAAAACTTTGAAAATTTCTGAACAAAGGTTATGTTGAAAGACACACTCTAAATAAAACCATTCAAAGAGGAACCAAAAGAGCATAAAATAAGATGGGAAAGGATGAAAAGATCCCACTTAAGACTTGGGTTTGGGGTTCCTGGGCGGCTCAGTCATTAAGCACCTGTCTTCTACTCAGGTCATGATCCCAGTGTCCTGGGATCCAGCCCTGTGTAGGGCTCCCTGCTCAGCGGGGAGCCTGCTTCTCCCTTCTCCCTGCCTGCTACTTCCCCAACTTGCGTTCTCTCTATCAAATAAATAAAATCTTTAAAGAAAGAAAAAAAGACGGGTTTAAGATGAACTGAGATAGGGCACCTTGCTGGCTCATTTGGGGAAGTATGCAGCTCTTGACCCTGGGGTTGTAGGTCCGAGTCCCACATTAGGTGTAGAGATTACTTAAAAATAAAATCTTGGGACGCCTGGGTGGCTCAGTTGGTTGGGCGGCTGCCTTCGGCTCAGGTCATGATCCCAGCATCCTGGGATTGAGTCCCACATCGGGCTTCTTGCTCTGCGGGGAGCCTGCTTCTCCCTCTGCCTGCCACTCTGTCTGCCTGTGCTCGCTCTCGCTCTCTCTCTCTCTCCCTCTGACAAATAAATAAATAAAATCTTTAAAAAAATAAAATAAAATAAAATCTTTAAGGGTGCCTGGGTGGCTTAAGTCCATTAAGTATCCGACTCTTGGTTTTGGCTCAGGTCATGATCTCAGAGTCATGAGACTGAGCCCCACGTTGGGCTCCAAACTCAGCTGGGAGTCTGCTTGAGATTCTCTCTTCCTCTCTCTCTCTGCTTCTCCCGCTCATGGTCTCTCTCTCTCAAATAAGTAAATCGTTTTAAAAAAATTTATTTTAATGGTTTAAGTATTTTCTAAAATGATAATAAATATAGCACCCCCTAAATTGTCCTAATTGCATTTTATCTTTTTTTAAACCAAATTTAGATTTGCAACCTGATTATGCCGGCAAAATGTAGACTTGTGCCACTGGCCTTACAGAGTTCTCCTCTAAGAACACCCTAAGACTCTATATGGAGCACAGAGCTAAGTCATTCTCCTTCCTCCCCATCCTGCATAGCTTCTCTGCACTTTTAGAGCTGGACAAACATGCCAGAGAAGCTACCATTGCTTCTTCAAAGACATCTGTCAAGTGTCCATCCCTGTTCAGCTAAGTGGGGTATCAGGATGTTCGAATAGCCTCTTCTATAAAGAAAATACCAACATAACCATTAGTGTTCTTAATACCATACCTTACTTAGACAGATATCCACAGGAGGCTCCTTTAACCGAACAGTAGCTTTCCCCTCATCCATAAATTTGGTGAAGAACTGCTCAATGTTCTCCTTTACCTGCTTAAAACCAATGAGAAAAAAAGGACAAAACCAGGTATTGTGATTCAATAATATTTGTTACAACTAGAATGTGCCAGTCACTTTGCCAGGCTTTTATTCAAGTCTGAGGGTTTTGTGGTTTTTAGTTTTAATTTCATTGTGGGTTTTTTGGTTTTTTTTTTTTTTTTTAAGCATTTGGGTAGCTACATTTCTTATCTAGATTCTGGTAGATGCTACTGTTTTATCAGCCCAGTAACCCTTTCCTGTGAATCCTGTTTGGGAGAATGCTCCTCTTCTCCCATTCCAACTATGTGACTGTAGTAGGAGCTGCCAATAGTAGTTACTTGCCTTCTTAACTTCAGTCCATTAGTCTCAAGTGGACACACTCCCACAAGATTATAAACTCCAAGAAACCAGGAATCTTGTTTCCTTTGTTCGATACTGTATCCACGGAGGCACAACAGTGACCGACACATAACAGGTGCTCAAAAAAAAATTTTTTTTTTAAAGATTTTATTTATTTATTTGACAGACAGAGACCACAAGTGGGCAGAGAGGCAGACAGAGAGAGAGGGGGAAGCAGGCTCCCTGCTGAGCAAAGAGCCCGATGTGGGGCTCAATCCCAGGACCCTGGGATCATGACCAGAGCTGAAGGCAGAGGCCTTAATCCACTGAGCCACCCAGGCGCCCCAGGTGCTCAAAAACTCTGACAAATGTTGCTTCTGCTTTAGACTTCAACAACTATTTACTGAGAAGCCACTCTGTACAGGGTACTATGTCAGCGGGTGGGGTGGGGTGGTGGTGAAACAATAGTAATGAGAAAAACCAACATGATAATTACATTTATAAAGTTGTCAGTCTGATGAGAGACAATTATTAAATAAGCAATTATAAACACAACAAATATTAAGATAAGGGAACTAGATATTTCTCTAAGAAATCTTAGAGATTTCTAAGCAAAGGAATCTTAACTGGTCTAGGGAAAAGAAGGTGACCTTAAAGGTGAGAATTGAAAGATTAGGAGATGTTGGGCAAGTGAAGATACTGGGGAGAGAGAGTGAATAGTGTACTGATAAGGAAAAATGTGTACAAAGCCTTGAAGGCAAGAGAGTTTGGCAGCTGTGAGGAGCTGAAAGAAGTTCCATATGGCTAAAGGATTCAGTGAAGAGGCAACTGAACCCAGACAGGTAGAGACTGAAGGCTGAAAGATTCTGTAAACCATGTCAAGAATTTTGAATTTTATCCTGCAAATGATATCCACTAAACGACTTGAAGTTGTGAACATAGATCTACACTTTGATAAGGTCCCTTTAACCAGTGTAAGAACGAACTTTGGGGGAGGGGGAATGAGGATGGCGGTGGGTAGAGATAGGAGTATCTTTTAAGAGACTAGCCAAGGAAGGGTTAATGGTGGTTTAGATTGCAGTTGGGACAGAACGAGGTATGAAAATCTGAAAGATATCTACAAGGTAGAACTGAAAAAATTCAATATTTTATTAGATGTGAGAATATAAAAACTTTAAGATTTCTGGGTAGAACACTTTTTTTTTTTTAAAGATTTATTTGAGAGAGAGAGAGAGAGAGAACATGAGGTTGGGAGCAGCAAAAAGAGGCAGACTCCCCTAGGAGCCTCATTCAGGTTTTGATCCCAGGTTTTGGGGAAGACAATGGTGAAGAAAAGGGAGACACAATTCTTGTTATGAGTTTGCTTCTGTCACCTTACAGTCTTCTAACCTATAAAATGTTGGGTGATTGCTTAAGTCCTTTCAAGTTGAAAGACTTGATATGAGTTGATTCCATGAAGAAGAAGAAATTATACTTTCAACTGCCTGTATCAATTATTAAACATCTCCGAATGAGATGAAATAAACACATCTGTCAACTAAGAGTATTCATTGTGGAGTACAACACTATGAGGGAATATCCCAGAAACTGTACAAAATCTGGACAAGAGTCGGATGCAAGGGTGGGAGATGAGTTGCCCCCTCAGCTTTATGTATAAACTGTATAAGGGTATTCCAGTCATTCTGACAAAATAACATAGTGCCTTGTAAAATGAGGAAGAAAGAATTTTATAAAACTTGTGTTTTGAATATTGTTTCAACTTCCAACTGTTTTTAGTTTACTACTGCTATGCAGATGAGAAAAAGCCCTCGCCCTAGAAAATCAAGTCTTAGGAAATGAAACATTTAAGGGAAAAAGAGAGAGAGAGAGAGAGAGAGAGAAAGAGATATGCAGTAACCAGTAACATTAATAAAAATATCAAGATGCAACCCAAAGCGACCTTGGATACTATCCAGCATCACTTAAAGCCTTAAAAAAAAGCTTAGCGAAAGTACTGTGGGAGAAAAAAAACTTATTAAACGAAAGTGCAATTATTTTACTCGTCCCCCAAACTGGAATGCTGTTTCATTTAAAGTTTAGTTTCACGCAGACCGAATTTCCAGAGGCTTTAAAAGGTCAGGGTTACCATCTACTACTGAATAGAAAGGCTGTCAATTTCAAGCCAAAAAAAAAGGGGGGGGGGAGGGAAATAAAAATAAGGAAAAGGTGCCCTCTCAAAAACTTTCCTCCTTCGGGTTCACAGGGAGACGCCCAGAACTCGGAGGGGTGGTGGGGCTCAGGTACCCGCCCCCAGGACAGGCTCCAGCCTCTGGAACCGGCGAGTATGCGAGACCCGAAAGGGAAGAGCTCGTGGCCAACTCTCGAGGCAGGCCCGGTTCGTCCACGCACCTCATAGCGGGTCCCGCGCTTGTCCTTCAAGGTGGAGATGAGCAGGCAGGTGGGGTGCAGGCCGCCTCTATCGCCCCGAGCCCCAGCCCGAGGCTGACTCCTGGGCGTCTGCTGACAGAGGCTCAACACCGCCCGGACGCCCTTACCCCGGTTCCTCATTCCCAGAGTCGGCAAATGCCGACTGACAACCTCGACGTCGCAGTGGAGCTTCATTTCTCCGAACAGCTGCAAGCCAAGTCCAGAACTCGGCTTTGAAACTTCCCCCTTCCCGCCGCGCCGCGCCGCCGCCGGGGTCCTGGAGCGTGCGGGCTGTCCCCGGATCTGCCTGCCTGCTCGATGTGCCAACAGCTCGGATTTTCTCAGAACAGCGGCTCTATGGATCTGCGGGGGCGCCTGCCTCCCCTTCCACTTGCAGGGCCGAGTCCTCACTGTGGCTGCCGGCCGGCGGAGCGCGGATACTGGCCGCCTGAGGACTCGGCTCGTGCCTCCCGATACCGGCGACTGGCGAAGGCGCAACGTCCTTTCCCAGGAACGCTTGCGGCAGGCGGCTCAGGTGGTTATGTTTGGGGCGGAGTTCTAGTTTCCGCTGTTGACACTTAACGAGTTTCCTGCACTTGTTGGGTCGTTAAGTTTCCCAAAGGGAAGGAGGGGTGGGGGTGCTCCCCTGTTAAAGAGAGAGTGTCTTTACCTACATAGCTTCGGAACTTGGGACTTTACGAGCTGCCCATTGCAGCATTTCCTGGCGCTGATGGGGCTGGTGTTTGTTTTGTTTTTGGTGGTTCTACTCACTCCAGAGGCAACACCTGTCCGGTCAGAACTGAATGATAGGACAGTATTTGACTTGGCGATTTCTGTAGAACAAATGCCTAGTAGCGGTTGCTACTAGGTTGGATGGAGTGACTGGCTTAACTGTATCTGACACTTGTTAAGACCGTCCAGACTCCACATGCCTTTCGGATTCATTACATTTATCAATGGAGGGCTAGGCCGTAGGCGGGGCGAAGGAGTTGCTCGCAGGGTCGTAGTCTTTTGTCTCCTTAAATTTTGTGTCCTAGGCGCCTCTCTCACCTTACCTTCGTCCCGGCCTTTTATTAAACATTCATTTCGTTTGAGTTGTACTATCGCGAGTGTGAAATGATTTACAGAAATACCGATTTCCAATTCAATTATGACCCTATAATGATTTATCCTTAAGTGAACATCCCTGTTCATAACATGTTGAACCTAAAGTGTTATCTGTTGATTCTAGTTCCGAAAAACGTAATTGGTTTTTAAAAATTAGTTATTAATAGAGCACTACTCCCCTCTCCCCGCCCCATTTTCTATTCTTGCATGTAGAGTATGAAAACACAAATCCGCATTTAGCAACAGCTAATCTCATGGCCAGAGGGAAACAAAACCAAACTAAAACGACACCTTAGAGTTTTCAAGGACAGACTTTACAGGTATTACCTACTTTTGTTCTTTGAGTAAAACAATAAAAAACCAGCTTAAAGCATGACAGGTGCCTCAAATACACTCTGAACTTTCAGGGATGGTTGGGAGCTGGGAAAATCTTAAATGTACAAGCTGATGTAATTTCAGTTAGAATAGACATGTTACAAAAACCAAGAATATAACAACAATAACAAACCTCCAACCCTCTATTTGGTGTTAACCTTGGTAAATGAAGCACGGATTCAGTGATCAGATGTTAAATAATCTAAGTTACTTAACAGTTTCAAGGTGATTTTAGAATAAAACAATAGTGTTGATGTAGTTTTTTGAATGTTGTTGGTAGGGTCCGGAGTCCATGGCCAAGAAAGAATTCTTGAGAGATCTTCCGCGGAAAATGGTGGTTTTGCCTGGACATCAGGCACAGGCATCCAGGGCTGCTCCCCACTGCTCCAGGATTCTAAGGAGCAAGTGATTATATACTTTGGGTTAGGGGAAGTAAAGATAAGGAAGGTTCCAAAAGGACTTGCAAAATGTTAAAGAAGACTCAAGATCTCGTAGGTTATAAGGTTATTTAATTTTATCTACATTTCCTTCTGCCTTTGTTTCCCACATCTGTGTGTACAGTCAAAAATGTATCTTCCTAACTGCCAGATTTCCAAAGATGTGTGCTTCCAAAATATAGAAATTAGATTATCTTATTAAATAATATTGCATAAAATAATATTGGACTGAAAGTAAAATAAACATATATTTGTTTCTGAGATCTCATCTCTTTCCCCACCCCCCCCATTTTCTCCCTTAGTGTCCCCATTTTTAATGGCTGAAATACTTGGAGATGGCATTTATTTTGGTCTTTCTGGAACTGTTTATGAAGCAAAAGATCCTTTAGGGGTGCCTGGATGTTGGTGGAGCATGGGACTCTTGATCTCAGGGTAGTAAGTTTGAACCCCACATTGGGTACAGAGATTATTTTTAAAAAATTCTTTGATTACCCATTCACACTTCTGTCTTTATTACCATACAAACAAAGTCTGTGTGTTGATCTCCTCTGCCCTCCATTACCTCAAGCTAGTTTGAATTGCAGACTGACAGAGTATGAAAATTCAAGGCATTTTAAAGTGAGGTACAGTTTTTAACAAAAGGAATCAAAGAAATGATGTCTAGATTAGATTTCCTGCTGTACAGCTGGTTCCCCTTCCTCCTGGCCTACATACTACACTTATTTCCAAGCCTGTTAATTGATTGATTGATCCTATTAATCTTTCAAAACTCAGTTCGGTTTCTACTAGCTATCTTTAACATCTTGTTCTCCTTTTTGGAGTTTAAAAATTCAATTGCACTTAAAATTACCTTTCATTTCCTTTAGTTCCCTGGTTTTCTGGTGCATACAGCATCCAACAATTAATTAATTGAATCTCTTACTCTTCCCCCCTTCGTTTGTACCCATAGTAAACTTTACTCACTTAGGTTTGTGGCTCACTTGGTTTCAAACTAGTAAATCATAGTCACTTCATATTATTAAACAGCTGGTCATAATCTATGGGCAGTGTAGATTTGTCTGCCCTGGCACCAGGGCTGGGACCAGCTCTTAGAGTTGGTTTTCAATTTTTATTTACTTACTTTTAAAAAATATTTTATTTATTTATTTGAGAGAGAGAGAGAGAGCGCGCGCAGGTGCGCGCAGGGGGGAGGGGCAGAGGCAAAGGGAGAAGCAGACCCCCCACTGAGGAGGGAGCCCTATGCTGGACTCAGTGCCACAGTTTTGTGATTAGGACCTGAGCCAAAGACAGACGCTTAACGAACTGAGCCATCAGGTGCCCCTAAAGTTGGTTTTTTAAATCATAAACTTCATTAAATAAAGCTAAAGAATTAACAAATATGCACTTAATTATTAGACCTCTATAGTGCCACCTTGCCCCTGTTGGTGCTCCTTAATTAGGTCTTATAAGTTGTGTTCCCACTATGATTTCCTAATTAATGTCCACCTTTCCCCTGTTAGTGCTACCAGCTGAGAGCTGCATTACTTCCCTCCAGAACTATTCCTAAACTTACCAGGTCTTCTTAGTTCAATACTTACTCATTTATTTAGTATTTATAGTGTTCTTACTGTATGCCAGCACCTATGTTAGATATTTAGAAGGCAGTGATGATTTTGCAGTGTTCAGGAGAAACAAGCAAACCAGCAATTATACTACAATGGGATAAACATCAGACATTAGAGGAGTATAAAGCAGCCAGATGATGAAAAGAATTTGTTTGCTAAACCAGGGCCTTTGGACTTTAGCCTGAAAGTTCTGGGAAATCACTGAAAAATTTCAACAGGGATAAAATTCAGACCTGTTTAGGAAAGGTTAATGTGGTCAGTAAAGAGAGATTAGAGGGGCGCCTGGGTGGCTCAGTGGGTTAAAGCCTCTGCCTTCGGCTCAGGTCATGATCCCAGGGTCCTGGGATCGGGCCCCGCATCGGGCTCTCCGCTTGGCGAGGAGCCTCTTCCTCCTCTCTCTCTGCCTGCCTCTCTGCCTACTTGTGATCTCTGTCAAATAAATAAATAAAATATATATATAAAAAAAAAGAGAGATTAGAGGTGGAGCAAGCAAAGAGACAGAGATCAGCTAAAGGGCTAATGCAATGATCTACCATCTACACTGCTGCCACATTAAGTTCTTTTAAGGAGTCTCCTGTCATAGGATCTAAATTTTGAGAGCTGAGACATAGTTTACAGATATTCCAATTAGATTCTTTCATTTTTCACCAAGGGAATAGAGGCTGAAAAGAGTAAAGGGATTTCCTCGTGACCTTTCTGTAGTCCGTGTTAAAACAAATAGTGCTAGAACTCAAGGTTGCAATCAATTTCTTCCAAACTCCTGATCATGTTGATATTTTTACCTCATTCCATAAATTGTAAATGTTCTTAATGGCATCTAGAATAGTGAGTTCTTTCCAGGAGGTTTTCAATTAATTTTTCCCACATCCAATGGAGGAATTATTATGTATGGTTGCATAGCCTTACAAAACAGATACCTTAAATAAAAAGACTTGAAAGTTGAAATGATTCCTTTGATCCATAGGCTGCAGAATGAATACTGTATTAGCAGGCATGAAAACAACATTAATCTCATGGTACATCTCCATCAGAGCTCTTGGGTGACCAGGGGCATTGTCAATGAACAGTCATATTTTGAAAGGAATCATTTTTTTTCTGAGCATATGCCTTAACAGTGGGCTTGAAAAGATTCAGTAAGCCAAGTTATAAATGGATATGCTGTCATTTAGGCTTTGTTGTTCCATTTACAGAGCACAGGCAGGGTAGATTTAGCATAATTCTTAAAGGCTCTAGGATTTTTTGGAATGGCCAATGAGCATTGGCTTCAACATTAAGAATTACTTGAATATCAAGATAGTTTAACAGGTTGTTCAAGTTTAACTAATTGACTAATTGTTTCTTATTAGTCCTTTTCCTTTTTGCTTTTAAATGAGTTCGCACTTCTTCAGGCCCAAAGTGTTGAAATATTTATGGAACTGATCTCAGAACCATTGTAATCTTGTAAAAGTTATGTACACCAGCTAGGAAAGGTCCGAGAGGCCTATCGGTGGGGAAATGTTAGATTAACTTTTGAGAGGCACATGAATTTTGGAAACTACACATCAATGACTGATATAAATTCTAGGAAAACTATAGATGTTTGATATTGGACCCTCTACAATCAGGCTTTACGGTAAAATACGTTTTACCTGTCCCTAAGCTTTTTGTGCATCCTCAACTCTAGTTACACAAGATTGTTCACCTTCTACAACTCCATTCTTTGACTCAAACTCTTCCTGTCATTAGACATTCCCTTCCATCTAGTGCTGCCTGTAGAAATTCCTCTCTTCAAGGCTTACTTCAAAGGCATCTTAAGTATACCTTGAGCTAGAATTAATTTTTCTCTTCTTTGCTCTTCTTGTACACCATGAGTACATCCATTATAAGACATAGTTTCTGCTTACTTAGTTGTGTACATGTCATTGAGTCACACAAGTCGACACTGGAAGAAAGAGCTCTTTGAGATAATCCCATTTTCTTCCCTACATCTGCAAGTTTTAGGAAAAGGAATCAAGCCATATCTGTTTTTTTAATTTCTGACTTGCCTTCTTCCTTCAGCCTGCACCAAAGTACCCAATTTAATGATTGTGAGGGGCACCCTTGCCCTCAGAATCCCGAAAGAGCATACCTCAAGAAGTGCTGTATTTCAGTTTTAATACAAGAATTCATGTGTAAAATTTTATTGGATTTTTCACTCTGTGGTACATTTTGTAGATTTAGTTAAAGCTTTGA
>ML106213.1:20140-71748 GCA_003697995.1 Taxidea taxus jeffersonii | reverse complement strand
AAAAAAAAAAAAAAGTCCATATTATCCAGTGCATTCCACATATTTAATGCAACCCCTATCAAAATACCAATGGCATTTTTCACAGAACTAGAACAAAGAATCCTAAAATTTGGAATCACAAAAGACTCCAGATAGCCAAAGCAATCTTCAAAAAGAAGAATAAAACTGGAGGTATCACAATTCCAGATTTCAAGATACACTACTTTCTACAAACCTGTAGTGATCTAAATAGTACGGTAGTAGCATAAAAATAGACATATAAGTCAATGAAAGAAAATACAGAGCCCAGAAATAAACCCACAATTATATGGTCAATTAATCTTCTACAAAGGCGGCAAGAATATGTAATGGGGAAAAGACAGTCTCTTCAACAAATGGTATTGAGAAAACTGGACAGCAACATGCAAAAGAATGAAACCAGACCACTTACACCATACACAAAAATAAACTCAAATTGGATTAAGGACCTAAATTTGAGGCCTAAAACCAAAAATATCCTAGAAGAGAGCATAGGCAGTAATTTCTGACGTTGGCCATAGCAACATTTTTCTTGATATGTCTCTTGAGGCAAGGGAAACAAAAACAAAAATAAACTATTGGAACTACATCAAAATAAAAACTGCACAGCAAAGGAAACAGTCATCTGTAATGTGCATTTTACCACAATTAAAAATAAATATTAAAAGCCCTAAGAAAATATTTGAGGATCTTCCCAAGAAAACTCTGTTGTCACATTTAAGAATGTAATTAACACATAAATTAGCCTTTTCATTCCCAGTAAAATGTTAATGACTTTTGACAGCTCAGTTGTTACAGCTAAAGCCTGTCAACCACACCTATACCAACCCTACCAAAGATTTACCCATACCAACCAGCTGCCATCACAAAAATTTCACAACTACTAACTTATGGTCTCACAGACTGAAAGTCTGGCAGTCATTAGTTCCCTTAGTCACTCCAGCAGGTACTTTAAAACTATGTTACTTTACAAATTCAGTCTTTTCTAAGGTACATTTCATCTTCTTTGTCCCCCTAAACCACTACTACTGAGAGTCAACAAATTCAATAATTTAGCTACTTGTACTTTGATAGCTTCTAGTTTGTTCACATTTGTTTATACTTCTATTACAGCTTTTTTATTTCTTTACTTTTTTGACTATTCTTAAAGGAGGTGTGCATACACCCATTGCTTGTGTCAAGTAGTGTATAAGTACAGTAAAGTTTAATGATAACTGACAGGGAGAGAAACAGTGGAATGCCTGGCCCCTGGTCCTCTCACTGTCTTGCAGTAAGACAAAGCTGAATCAACTGTAATGGGATGCACCATGGAGAATGTTCCAAGGGAAGATAAAATATCCAGGAAATGTATTTTATACAAATGTTAGAAGAAAATGAGGAATGTCTAGATGAAAAGAGAATTTCCTGGTTAAGGAAAATGACCTTGATTGAAAGGAAGAGCCTCTGGAACTAAGCTTCAATTATTAGCTTGTCCTTTTATTGATCAAACTCAGACCTGCTGAGCCAGCTCCTTGCAGTCAAAAGTCAAAAGGTAGGAGAAAATGAACCCAGGTCCATCCAGATTTGCCTCTCCTATCTTCCCCTTAAATCATAAGCTCTTCAATTTTCAAATCTTTTCCTAATTCATCTTTCTGTTTGTAGTGCCAAAAGGGGGAATCCTAACTAAATATTCATGAGTTTTAGAATATTTGTGAATTTTATAGACTATGTCAGAATTTCTCAAATTAGCACTATTGACATTGCGGGCCACATAATTTTTTGTTGTGAGTGTTGTTCTGTTTATTATAGGATGCTTGGTAGCCTCTCTGGCCTCTATCCATTAGATGCCACTACCACCCTCCAGTCATGACAATTAAAAATGTCTCCAAAGAACAACAAAGTGAGAAGAAAAATGCTTTTCAATTTAAAGCTATATTATAAAGTTATATCATAAAAACCTATATTATAAAGTTATCATATACCATAAAGATGTGGTATATTAGAGTATAATATACCATTAAAAAAAACATAAACTAGAAGAAAACAGGAAGAAAGCTTTGTCATGGGTCTTGGAAATGATCTTTTGGGTATGACACCTAAAATACAAGCAACAAGATTAAAATTAAACAAAATAAAAGTAGGACTGCATCAAACTATAAAGCTTCTGCACATGAAAAGAAGTATCAACAAAATGAAAAGAATGGGAAAAAAATATTTGCAAACCATGTATCTGTTAAGATATCAGAATGGGAAAAAAATATTTGCAAACCATGTATCTGCTAAGGGGTTATTATTATTATCCAAAATATATAAAGAATTCATGCAACTCAATAACAAAATAACAGATAGTCCAATTTAAATATGGACAATGAACCTGAATAGACATTTTTCAAAAAAACTATACTAATGGCCAACAGGTACATGAAAAGGTGCTCAACTTTCTGAACTAATCTTCAGGAAATGCAAATCAAAACCACAATGAGATATCATCTCATGCCTGTCAGAATGGCCATCATCAAAATGATAAGAGATAACAAATGTTGGTAAGGATATAGAGAAAAGGGACACCTTTTGCCTTGTTGGTAGCACTGTAAATTGGTACAGCCACTACAAAAAACAGTGTAGAGCCTCCTCGAAAAAATTAAAAGTAGAACTACTATATGATCCAGCAGTTCTACTTCTGGAAATGCCTGAAGGAAATTAAAACACTATATCAAAGATATGTGCCCCCTATGTGCAGCATTATTTACAGTAGCCAAGACATGGAAACAACCTAAGTGTCCCTCAACATGTAATAGATAAAGAAGTTGCAGTATGTGTGTACATATACATACATACACACACTCACACACAATTGCATATTATTCAGCCATAAAAAAGAAGGAAATCCATCATTTGTGACAACACAGATGGACCTTGACGGCATTATGCTAAGTGAAGTAAGTCAGACAGAAAGACAAATACTGTGTGATCTCACTAATAGGTGGAATCTTAAAAAAAGAAACAAAACAATAAAAAATAAAACCTCATGGGAAAAGAGGTTAGATTTATAATTACCAGGCTTGGTGGGGGGGAGAAGTGAAGGAATATGGTCAAAATGTGTACAAACTTCCAGTCATAATTAAGTGCTAGGGATGTAATATACAACATGATGACTATAACACTGCTATATGCTGTATTTGAAAGTTGTTAAGAGATTAGATCCTAAGAATTCACATCACAAGAAAAAACTTTTTCATATCTTTTTCTTTTTGTATCTATTTGAGATGATAGATGTTAACTGAACTTACTGTAGTAATCATTTCACAATTTATGTAAATCAGATTATTATGCTATATACCTTATACAGTACCCTGTATCAGTTATATCTCAATAAAACTGAGGAGATGGGAGGAAATGTCTCCAGGCATGATCTCTCTACCTAGTGCCCAGGGTTTTTAGTTATATCTAGCAGGAAGAATTGGGAAATATGAATCTACTATAGTATCTTCCCAGAAGGGAAAGGTCAGCCTGAGTGATTTTGATCCAGAAGAAGGAATGGGAGAAACTTACTAGCCTATAAGTTTTGCACTTATAAGTTTGACTGTACCAGTTCCTGTTGCCACCATTGAGGTTTAGTTTCTCAAATAAGGAATGGCAGTGATAGATCCAGGAGGTGGGAGCAGGGTAGGGGATGTACAATAGCCTCAAACTTGTGTGTCTTAATCTTACTTTGATGACACAACAGACTTGGTTTCTACAATATCTTTCACTTTTTAAGCTTCTGGAATAAAAGTAAATACAGTCATCTGTCAAGTATAAATTTATTTAATGCTACCAAGCAATTTGTTTATTGATTCATTTGTCTCATTCATGTATTTTAGAGGCAGAACATGGTAATATATAAGAGTAATGTATCATGGAGCCAAAACTGAAGGAATTTCTGATTAATGAGCTATAGTACTCAGATGTTACACTATTTGATTAGTTTCATTTGAAATCCACCAATTGTGTAGAGGACTGTTTGGGATTACAATTAATTAGTCTTGTTTTATTATGCACAGTACTGAAAAATGCATCTGGTTTATTTTCTAGGATGTACTTTCAAAGCAGAATGTTTTAACATCATCATCCTTACATAATTAACTCAGTAAGGTAGAAAAGATTAATATGAGCATAGTACAATTTCTAGGTAATTACCTAGGATGAAAAACAAATAACTTTGTGTGTGTGTGTGTGTACCTCTATCCATTAATACTTATGACAATATAGTGTATTATTAACAACAGAAATTATTTTAGCAGTTAAAATGGAAAAATGCAATGTCTATGTGGAAAATACCTAGGAAAAGATATATACTATTTTATTGTTAAGCATGTGTCAGGCATAAAAGTATTTTCTTACTCTATTCACATTACCTAGAATTTTCTCATTAGTTACATTTTTTTAAGTTGAAATAAAATGGCTTTGACTATAAGGCAGGTTACCAATATGTAAATTGCACCTCTGTTTCTGTTGGGTTTTAGTATAGTGATTGCAACTCCGCTGTGGTTTACACAGTAGATCAGAACCATACCATAAAATCCATCAATCTTATATATAACAAAAAATACAACAAAAAAATCTTAAAATCCAGCAGTGCCCAATAAGAAAAATGTCAGCACCAACCTACACATTAAAAGGATCATTTTAAGAAATCTGAAATAGGGGCGCCTGGGTGGCTTAGTGAGTTAAAGCCTCTGCTGTTGGCTCGGGTCATGGTCCCAGGGTCCTGGGATCGAGCCCCGAATTGGGCTCTCTGCTCGGCAGGGAGCCTGCTTCCTCCTCTCTCTCTCTCTCTCTATGCCTTCCTCTGCCTACTTGTGATCTCTGCCTGTCAAATAAATGAATAAAATCCTTAAAAAAAAATAAATAAATCTGAAATAATTGTACTTCATCCTCAGTATTTTTTTTAAGATTTTATTTATTTATTTGACAGAGAGAGGTCACAAGTAGGCAGAGAGCCCACTGAGTGCCCCAATCCTCTGTATTTTTTGATTCACTGAATCTACACTTAGATATGATTACGTTGCCACAAGACTAAAAAATTTTAAAAGCAGGCTCATGACATGAATACATAACACATGTATTTGATCTTATTAGAAATGAGCAGCAAAATAGATTTTGAATTCATCTAGAAAAAATTTTAAGCATACCTTTTATGAAATACATACATTAATTGATTTGTTAATAAAATGTCCATCTTTAGGACAAGGCAATGAAAGAAAGTATTCAGTTCAGAATTAGAATAGGAAGTTTTTCTTTTGGCAAACTGAAACCAGTGATTTTCTCTAGTAGGATAGTAGTATGTGCCTCATTGTGTTGGGGGCATAAATATTTATAATCATTATATCTTTTTGTTGAATTGTCACCTTATGATTATATAATGCCCTTCTCTGTCTTTTTTTAACTCTTTTGAATTAAAGTCTAGTTTGTCTAAGTATTGCTACTCTGGCTTTCTTCTGACATCCATTTGCATAACAAATGTTTCTCCATCCCCTCACTTTCAATCTTCAGGGGTCTTTAGGTAAAAAAATGACTCTCTTATAGATAGCACATATAGCTGGGTCTTGTTTTTTTATCCATTCTGACACCCTTTGTCTTTTGACTAGAGAATTTAGTCCATTTACATTTGAAGTAATTATTGATAGATTAGTATTTATTGCCATTTTATTATTTGTTTTGTTATTTCTGGAGATTTTCTCTGATTATTTTTGTCTGTCACTTTTGGTCCCTCCTTTGCATTAAAAGAGTACCTTTTAATATTTCTTTACAGGGGTGGTTTAGTGGTCATGAACTCCTTTAGTTTTTCTTTGTCTAAGAAACTATCATTCTATTCTGAATGATAGCCTTGCTGGATAGGATTATTCTTGGCTGAAGATTTTTGCCATTCTGGCTTGCCAGGTTTCTGTTGAGTAATCTCCAGGAAGCCTTATGTTTTTCCCTTGGAAGTTAAGGATTTCTTTTGTCTTGCTGCTATTAAGATTTTTTTCTTTATCACTATATTTTGCGAATTGAATTAAAATATGTCTTGTCATTGACCTGCTTTTGTTGATTTTGATAGGAGTTCTCTGTGCCTCCCAGATCTGGATATCTGTTTCTTTCCCCAAATTAGGAAAGTTTTCTGCTATTATTTCTTGAAATAAATTTTCTTCCCCCTTTTCTCTCTCTTCTTCTTCTTCTGGGATGCCTATAAAATTGATATTATTATGTTTGATGGAGTCAGTGAGTTTCCTAAATCTATTCTCATGTTGCATAGTTCTTTTCTCTTTTGTTCAGCATAATTATTTTCCATTCTTTTGTCTTTTAGGTCACTTATTCATTCCTCTGCTTCTTCCAGCCTGCTATTTATTGCATCAAGCCTGTTTCCAATCTTGTTTATTGCATTCTTCAGCTCTGATTCTTTTTTAACTCTTTTAGCTCTATGGTAAGGGTCTTACTGATGTCTACTTTTCTCAAACCCAGTGAGTATCGTTATGATTGTTGCTTTTAATTCTCCATCATAGATGTTACTTATATCTGTTTCACTTAGATCTCTAGCTATGAGCTTATCTTTTTCTTTCACTTGGGATGAATTCCTACTTTGCATTTTGTCAGAGTCTCTGCATTCTCTGTGTTAGAAAAGCCAGTTATGTCTCCTGCTCCTGAAGGTAATGGCCTTATGAAGAAGAGGTCATACAGTGCCCAGAGCCTGAGGGAGTATCTCAGGTATGTGCTTCATGAGCTCTGCTGTTGTGTTTTGGTCACTCTGTCCTTCAGGTGAGTTGTCTTCAGAGGCTTTCCTTGCCTGCTCTGGGCTGTGCTGGTCCCTGGCCTGAATGTGTTCTGGTTTGCTTGTGAAATGAGACCTGACACCAACTCCACCAGAACTGCGCTCTACAGAACTCTGTGATTAGGAGATGTGGTGTCTACAGGGGTTTGTGCTGGTCTTCTGGGGAAAGGGGCCCACTGTACTGGGACTGAGGCAAGCTTGACTGAGAAGGGCAGTCTTTCTAGAGCACAGGTGGGACTTGTCTAAGCAAGTTAGGCAGCCACTGTCAGTGCAGGTGGCTCTTTGTATATGCTGACAGTGTGATAGGAAAATGGTAGCAGCCAGGTCCCTTGTTCCTAGAGAGGCATCTCTACAAAAGCTTCGTCTCAGGGACACACTCAGAAGAGCAGTCAGTCTCCCCTGTGTGTACCAAGCATTCCCCCATCACCATTTCCATGCTTTCTGCGCCCAGCTGCTTGCCTGCCCTCTCTCCAGGAGCAGCACAGTGCCCTCTGAGCTCTATCCCAGCCAAGCCCACTGACATTTTTTAAACCTACAAACATTAAGCCCCATTGATTGCAAGAACTTTTTAAATTCATTCCCTTACATTTTCCAAGCCAGTGGTTTTGGGAAAAGGTTCTCCTTTTGTATTCCCCTGTGTGCTCCTCTCCTCTTGCCCTTCTCCAGGATCACAACTCCCTCCCCTCCACAGCACCCATGATCCATTACTCCTTTAAACCGTGTCTCCATACTTTTTACCTTCTTTGATGTCGCCTTTTTTATTCCTTTAGTTGTGAAGTTTCTTTTGTCACTCTTCAGGTTGATTTCTCAGTTCTGTATATATTTTTAATTACTTACATTGCAGTCAAAGCGTTGTGGCAAACCCCTTGATGAGGATACAGATATAAACAACAGCAGGATTAGTGACCATTATCAGAAAAGATAATAACATGATTGGTTTTAAGACAAATTAAAATATATTGAGCACCCCTAGGACACCTGACTGGCTCAGTTGTGGGGCGTGCAACTATTGATCTTGGGATTGTGGATTTGAGCCCCACTTTGGGTGTAGACATTACTTAAAAATAAAAAATATAGGAATGCCTGGGTGGCTTAGTTGGTTAAGCAGCTGCCTTCGGCTCAGGTCATGATCCCAGCGTCCTGGGATCGAGTCCCACATCGGGCTCCTTGCTTGGCAGGGAGCCTGCTTCTCCCTCTGCCTCTGCCTGCTGCTCTGTCTGCCTCTGCTCGCTCGCCCGCTCTCTCTCTCTGACAAATGAATAAATAAAATCTTTAAAAAAAAAATAAAATAATAAAATAAAAAATATATTGAGCCCTGTGAAACAAATTTAGAGGATTTTTTTTTCTGACTTATAGCTTCACTGATAAATATTTCACTGGTCCTCAACTTATTCCACCATGCTAGGTTTGGCTCTGGATTCATGTTGTCTTACCATCAATAACTGTGAGACTAAGGACTTGATACAAAGATAAATTCAGTAAGAATATTCCTAGCTTTAAGTAGCATGCAAAATGGAAATTTAGTCCTAAATGTAAATTATTTTCCTTCTCCTAAAATTTTATTAATTTTTTTAAAATGATATATTTATTTTTAAAATAAGTCTTTGGGTCCCACTATCTAGTATCTTGTACAGATGTCATTAAAAATAGAAAAAATAATCTCCCTATTGTAGTGGTTCCCAAACTTCTTTTCTTTTAAAAATCTCAGTATCCAGGCACCTGGGTGGCTAAGTCATTAAACGTCTGCCTTCCACTCAGGTCATGACCCCTGGGTCCTGGGATCAAATCCCACATTGGGCTCGGTACTCTGTGGGAAGCCTGCTTCTCCCTCTCCCATTCCCCCTGCTTGTGTTCCCTCTCTCACTGTCTCTCTCTCTGTCAAATAAATAAATAAAATCTTTAAAAAGAAAAAAACAAAACCTCAGTGTCCATCACTACAAACTCATAGGGCTTTTAAAAGTAGTATATGGGAGGGGCACCTGGGTGACTCAGTGGGTTGAGGCCTCTGCCACTGGCTTGGGTCATGATCCCAGGATCCTGGGATCCAGCCCCGTGTCGGGCTCTCTGCTCAGCAGGGAGCCTGCTTCCTCCTCTCTCTGCCTGCCTCTCTGCTTGCTTGTGATCTCTGTCTGTCAAATAATTAAATAAAATCTTTAAAACTAAAAAAAAAATAAAATAAAAGTAGTATATGGGAAATAGAGCAAGGAATTTAATAAACTAGTGACAAATTCAATAGATCTGTTTTATTTTTAATCTATGTATTGCATTTTTCTAATATGTATTTGGTTTTGATTAGAGCAATGGCTCTCAAAGTGTACCATACATCAAAATACCTAGAAAAATAATTAAGGGGTGCCTGGATGGCTCAGCATGTTAAGCATCCAACTCTTGATCATGATCTCATGGTCCTAAGATTAAGCCCCACATCAGGCTCCACATAGTGGGCATGGAGCCTGCCTAAGGTTATCTCTCTTCTCTCTCTGCCCCACCCCCTCCACTCATGCACAGGCGCATGTTCTCTAAAAAATAAATAAGCAAATAAAGAAGTGAATCACAAATTGCCGAGCTCCACCACCACTGAATTTCAACTCAATATGTCTAATATAGGACCAGAGAATTTGTATGTCTAACAGGTTACTAAGAGGTGATCCAGTATTCAAGGACTGCATCTTGAGAATGATCAAAAGATATTTTATAACTAGAATATATCCAAAGATTTATGTGTAGGCATTGTATTTTCTCTTTTTCTCTGGTATAATGTTTATTTTTTTAATATTTTATTTATTTATTTGTTAGAGAGAGAGAGAGAGAGAGCGAGCACAGGCAGACAGAGAGGCAGGCAGAGGCAGAGGGAGAAGCAGGCTCCCTGCCAAGCAAGGAGCCCGGTGTGGGACTCGATCCCAGGACGCTGGGATCATGATCTGAGCCGAAGGCAGCCGCTTAACCAACTTAGCCACCCAGGCGTCCCTCTGGTATAATGTTTAATAGGCATTTAGGGACCTAAATGACCTATAACACCTCATTCAACTTCTTCATATCCCCCCAACTGGAAGTTTTTATATCAAGTGTAATGACATTTAAGAAGACAACATAGGAAATAAATTTATGTCGTTGTTACTAACAGTTATCAACACTCTTGTATCTATTCAAGGCATTATTTTCCTAGAGATAAACCATCCTAGATTACTTGTTTCTAAGTTGTAATCTCATTGGGTAGAAATATACAAGTGAATAATTAGCATGGTCTCTCTAAGATTGATATACCACTTAAATATTTTGTGTAGAAAATGTGAAACTTTTAAGTAATTCAATGTGGCATTCTAATATACTGATAAACTTGAAAACTAATATTTTAGTTCAGAGTTACCCACCCTATAACTATTTCAAGTAAATGTATAGAGAACATGAGACAGTTTTATAGTTAATGGTTTAATTATTTTGCTATTTTCTTTATAAGATTTGATTCATGTTACAGAACCAATATTTTGTTTTCTTAAAGTTAAATCAGTAACAACAGTCTGATTCTATTACCTACCAAAATGTAATCTCAGAGGCTTCCAAGAAAAAAAGTATACAACAGAGCATATCACCTCTACCTCTACCTCAAAACAGAAAATCAGTGGAGCAAATACACTGCAGTAAAACCAGAGAAAATAATTTTGTCAAGTATTTATTAAAACTGGTCCCACATCTTCATGGGTTTCCAGGAATTCCAATAGGTTCTCATGATGAAGAGCCAAAAATGACCCCTTATGCCAAGAGCATTCTCCATAACAAAAGCCTACTCTCCAAGAAAGAAGACTTCATGAAGGAATGGCATTTACCTGACACCAGTCCCTCCAGCCTTCCTGTATCACACTAAAGACCTCATGTTCTTTGCTTCTTCTTTTTTTTTAAGATTTTATTTATTTATTTGACACAGAGAGAGAAATCACAAGTAGGCAGAGAGGCAGGCAGGGGTGGGGGGAGCAGGTGCCCCACTGAGCAGAGAGACTGATGTGGGGCTCCAGCCCAGGATCCTGAGATCATGACCAGAGCCAAAAGCAGAGGCTTAACCCACTGAGCCACCCAGGCACCCCTAAAGACCTCAGGTTCTGTAAGATCTCTTATCATATATATCATATCTAGCACCTACTGAAAAATTACCTGGCAAGAAAATTCAGTCTGAGGGTGCCTGGGTGGCTCAGTCAGTTAAGCGTCTGGCTTCAGCTCAGGTCATGATCTGAGGGTCCTGGGATCAAGCCCCACACTGGACTCCCTGAGCAGGGAGCCTGCTTCTCCCTCCCCCTCTACCCTTCCCCCCTGCTCATCTTGGCTCACTCTCTCTCTCTCTCTCGTGGTCTCAAATCTATAAAATCTTAATAAAAAAAAGAAGTGGGCCCCTGGGTGGCTCAGTGTGTTAATGCCTCTGCCTTCTGCTCAGGTCATGATCCCAGGGTCCTGGGATCAAGCCCCACATCAGGCTCTCTGCTCAGCGGAAAGCCTGCCTCCCCCTCTGTCTCTGCCTGCCTCTCTGCCTACTTGTGATCTCTGTCTGTCAAATAAATAAATAAATAAAATCTTTTATAAATAAATAAATAAAAAGAACAAAAAGAAGAGAAAATACAGTCTGAGTAGACAAAAACATCAGAAACAGGCCCAGATATGTCACAGATTTTGGTGGGCTTATCAGAATGGACATGGACAAGGAAAGACTCAGTAAGCCTAAAGACATGTCAGTAGTAATTCCCCAAACTGAAATGCAAATACAAAAAAAAAAAAGAATAAAGGAGAAAGTGTGAAATATATGTACAATTGGAAAGTCAGAAGAACAGAACAGAAGAGATATTATATGGCCAAGAATTTTCCAAAATTAATGACATACACCAAACCACAGATCCAGAAAGCTCAGATTTATCCATGAAAGATAAATACCAAATCTATGCCTAGGCATATCATAATCAAACTGCAGAAATCCAAAGACAAAGAGAAGATCTTGAAATAAGCCCAAGGAAAAAAATACCTTACCTTCCCTATAGCAGAATAAGGATAAGAATTATAGCCAACTTTTTTCAGAAAGCAATGCAAGCAAGAAGAGAGTGAAATATTTAAAGTGTTGAGAGAGGGACGCCTGGGTGGCTCAGTTGGTTAAGCGGCTGCCTTCAGCTCAGGTCATGATCCCAGCGTCTTAGGATCGAGTCCCACATCGGGCTCCTTGCTCAGCAGGAGCCGCTTCTCCCTCTGCCTCTGCCTGCCACTCTGTCTGCCTGTGCTCGCTCCTGTGCTCTCTCTCTGTCTGAAAAAAAATAAAAAACAAAATAAAGTGTTGAGAGAGGGATGCCTGGGTGGCTAAGTTGGTTAAGCAGCTGCCTTCGGCTCAGGTCATGATCTCCTTGCTCGGCTCCTTGCTCGGCTCATGAGCTCCTTGCTCAGCAGGGATCCTGCTTCTCCCTCTGCCTCTGCCTGTCACTCTGTCTGCCTGTGCTCGCTCACTCTCTCTCCCTCTCTCTCTGACAAATAAATAAATAAAATCTTTTTTAAAAAAAATTTTTTAAATGAAAAAAAATAAAGTGTTGGGAGAAAAAACTACCAACCTAGAATTCTATATCCAACAAAACTATCTTTTAAACATGAAGGAGAAATAAACAGGTCATCAGACAAACAAAACCTGAGAGAATTCATCACCAACAGATCTGTCCCACAAGATATGTTAAAAAAAATTCTTCAAGAAGAAGGAATATGATAGGTCATAAACTCATGTCTACATGAGAAAAGAATAACATCAGAGATGGAATAAATGAGGATAAGACCTATTTTTCATCATTGATCCAAAAATAACTGTTTAAAGTAATAATAAAGGAGCACCTGGGTGAGTCAGTCAGTTGAGCATCTGCCTTTGGCTCAGGTCAGGATCCCAGAGTCCCAGGATTGACCCCCACATCAGGCTCCCTGCTCATTGGGGAGTCTGTTTCTCCCTCTGCCCCTCACCCTGCCTCATGCTCTTTCTCTCTCTGTCTCACTTCTATTTCTCAAATAAATAAATAAAATCTTAAAAAATAATACTAAATTAATAATAGTAACAGTGTACTGGGTGATTATAGATATCTGATATAAATGACAACAATACCCTAAGAGATGGGTGGGGGGAATTGGGAGTGTTCTGTTATTTAAATTGGCCCTTCCTGGAAATGAAAATCAGGAGCCCATCCTTATCCCTGACTTTGTATGATAACCTCTTTCAGTGAAACAAAAATAGGCTATAAAATTTATACTGTATCTTTAAAGATCAGTGACTTTGTAACACCCTCCCCCAAATTTAGAGTTCAAGAAGACATGATGTTAAGAAAAGGATAAGGAACAGTAAGAATAAATCAGAAAGACATTTAGAAACACAAAGCTATAAAGTAAATATGAGCAAGGGAAAAAAAGAGAATAGAAATTAAGAGAATGATTGAAAACTGACAAGTAACAAGTTCAAGAACTGACAGTGATTTCTAATGAGTATTGTCACAGGGTTGGGACTATGCATGTAAACAGTAAACTCTGCAGTGAAGGTGATTTGCTCTGTGAAGATTTATTTTACTATTATACAAAAAAAAGTTTATTGAACATCTAAGTACTAGCTATAACCCTAGTACTTTAAGAAGTATGAAATAGGGGCACCTAGCTGGCTCAGTCAGTAGAGTGTTTGACTCTTGATCTCAGGGTTGGAAGTTCAAGCCCCACATTGGGAGTAGAGATTACTTTAAAAAAACAAAATAATTTAAAATAAAGTATGAAATATATTCATTATCCTCAAAAAATCTACAGTTTATTTGGAGAGATAAGAAAAATAACATGATTTTTTTTAGTTTTTAGTTAAATTCCACTTAGTTAACATATAATATTAGTTTCAGGTGTACAATTTAGTGATTCAGCACTTAAATACAACATCCAGTGCTCATCACAAGTGCTGTACTTAATCCCCATCACCCATTCAGCCCATCCCCCACCCACTGTTCCTCTCCTGACCATCAGTTTGTTCTCTATTTTTAAGAGACTGTTTCGTGGTTTGCCTCTGTTTCCCCTATGACCATTTGTTCTGTTTCTTAAATTTCACATATGAGTGAAATCATATGGTGTGTCACTTTCTCTGACTTATGTATTTTGCTTAGCATAATACTCCCTTAGCTCCATCCTTGTCATTGCAAATGGCAAGAGATTTCATTCTTTTTTATGGCTGAGCAACATACCACATCTTTATCCATTCATCAGTCAATGGACATCCATAATTTGACTATTGTTGATAATGCTGCTCTAACATGATAAGCCACTAATAAAGGATTATCAGAAGAATAACTTTCTGGACGATGATGATATCACTATCCACTGACCCCTTCTTTTATAAGATTTAGGTATCTAGAGTGGAGTCCTAAGAAAGACTAGGATTCCGTATCATCACTTGTAAGACTTTGATGCCCTTACCTCAATAACTGAGCAGGACAGTTTGCCAAGTGCTATGAATGTGCAAAAATAATAAGATGCAGATGCTGCCATGAGGGACTTTATATAAAATATAAAGGTAAACATTTGTATTTTTAAATATCTTCATGAACAGTAATTGCAAAGCAGTTAAATGTCAAATTAGTGGCAACAGTAAGTGCTATAGGAGTTCAAAGACAGGGAGACTCTTGTGGACAAATTGACAGGTAACACCTTGTAAAGGTAGTCTTCATTTGAAGGATTGGCACAATATGTATCCAAAAAAATGAACAAGAAGAAAGGTAGAGGTTGCATTATCAAAATCAAAATATGAGAAATGTGACTTTATTAGGAGTAGCACAAAAAGGAAATAATATGACAATAAAATCTTGTTCTGGTTTTTGAAATCCATACTATACACAAAAGCTATAATATCTTTGGATATTTTCTTTTTACTTTCCTAAGTGCTTTTAGGAAAGTCTCTAGTATCCCAGACAGATGTTCCAATTGATTTCATTTAGTTGCTCTACTATCTCTGCACACTTGGTAAATGGCCTAGAATTTAGGATAGTTATTGTTCTTTACACAAAATATTTGTTATTTCTAAGTTTAATTTAGAGAGTTTACTAACCATTATGATACATTACTTAATTATGCAGTCACAATAAGTAGCAATTGAGAATATGAGTTATACTTATTTCAGTATTTTGTAATTTTTAAAAATCAATAAACAATATTAAAATAGGCCTGATTTCCTAGTTCTTGAAATAAATTTTAAAATACAATGGAGAAGGAGAGAATGAAAGAATGATGAACAAATGAGTGAAAAAATCTTTTTAACAAGTTCAGTTTCTAGTTCAAACAAGTAAAGGACTTGTAGTTCATACTCCTATCCTTACCCCACAAAAAAGGTGAACAAAAAAGAAAATCAACAACTCCTTTTTGACCCATCAAAGAATTGAGGACACAAAGCAAACCACTGCAAAGGAGGGAAATACATAGAAACACAGCTTAACAGAGCAGAAATCACAGTGGGGCCTGCAAGGACATTTTAAGAGTAATTGTCTAATTGCTGGAGACTGAGCTTGAGACTAGTTTAAGACATAAAAACTCCCAGAGGCCCAGGCTTAAGGGACCCCTTACTTTCACGAGTTTCTCATCTAGGAGCCACACCAGGTCCTCAGAGTCAAGATCTGAAAAAAAATCCTCTTGTGCTTTGGTTGGAGGAGGGGAAAATTAAACATTTTTTAAGACTCCCAGAGCTACTGTTCACCTTAACAAAAACCTGATCTCAAGGGAAATTATTTTACAAAAGCCTAACCAACTTGGGATTTTTAGAGCTTAACTGATTTGAGGGAAATAAACTACCCAACTCTGGCCCCATCTAGTCTTCCTGTCTCACCATCAGGAATGGATGAAGATGAGGAGAAGGAACCTGAAAAGCACCTGTTAAGGTCCCAATCCAGGGTCATAGACTCACTAAAAAAGTGAGACCTAACTGTAGAACTAAAGAACACTTAACCCTTCCCTGAACATCTTACCACTACATTAACCAGTCTCCTGTATAACAACAAAAGATTACAGGTGAGCAAGGACTCCCTTTTAAAAAGGAGTCTCTAAGGAGATAGATAAAAGACAAAAACAAGGACACTAGAGGAACTTTCAGCTTCTGACCCACAGCTACAGCAACCAATAACTGCAGCCTAACTCATAGCCAGATAAACTTAAAGCCTCATACTATACATAACCAGCTTCCAACAAAAAATTACAAGCCATGCTAAAAGGCAAAAAAAAGAGGGGTGAGGCAATTTGAATAGACAAAGCAAGCATCAGAATCAGTTATGACAGAGAATTTGGAATTGTAAGACTAGGAATTTTAAATAACGATGATTAATATCCTAAAGGCTCAAACAGAAAAAAGGAAATTCTGGAAACCAAAAGCACCATACTAGAAATGAAGAATGCCTTTGATGAGCTCAGCAGTAGCTTGGACATGGCTAAGGAAAGAATCAGTAAGCTTGAAGGTGTCAATAGAAAATTCCCAAGCTAAACATCAAAGAGAAAAAGAAAATATATAGTTTAGCTTAATGACCATTGAGATGTAAACTGCTACACCAGTGGCCCCCAATAACTGATAATGTAATCCCTTCTGCTATTGACTCTGCTTAACCAAGAGAACATCAGCAAACACGACACAAGTAGAACCTTAATAACATATTATACTTGATACTTGCTCTCTTGGGATGCTCTCCTGAGACTGCATGTAAAGAAGCCCAGTCTAGGGGCGCCTGGGTGGCTCAGTGGGTTAAAGCCTCTGCCTTCGGCTCAGGTCATGATCCCAGGGTCCTGGGATCGAGCCCCGCTTCGGGCTCTTTGCACTGCATGGGGCCTGCTTCCTCCTCTCTCTCTGCCTGCCTCTCTGCCTACTTGTGATCTCTGTCTGTCAAATAAATAAATAAAATCTTCAAAAAAAAAAAGAAGAAGAAGCCCAGTCTAGTCTCCTTAACAATGAAAGTCTAAAAAGAGAGAGGTCTATTCAGCCATCCGAGCTGACTTTCCAGCTGAAGGTAGCCACAAGAGTGTCAAAACCAACAGAAATTGCCCAGCCAACCTAAACAATCCATGAGAAATAAAATAGTTATAGCTGTAAGCGACTAAACTTTTGGTTGGTTCATTAAAGAACAATAAATAATTGCTAAAAGAAGTGTATTCTGCTTTGCTTGAAAGCCAAATGTGAAAGAGTTTACAGAGATGAACCTTTAATAAAAAGGTGTGTTTGGGAAGTGCAGACTTCGTAGACAGGAAAGGGAGAGCAATATACCAAAGCAGAAGGTTAAAGATTTAAAAGTATAACAGAATATGCTTCCTGACAGTCACAACTTTAATTATGTTCTCCAGGAAGAAGGTGCATGGGAAAAGAAATGACTTTGGTAAAGGAAAAATTATAAGGTATTTTTGTGTTTTATATGTATTATAGCCAAGTAACTGTCTCCAAGTCTCTCTAGTTGACTAACATGTGATAACTACTTAGTCTAATGCACATTTTTAAATCACATATTTTAGTGAAAAACCTAACTTGCAATTTGGGACTAAAAAATAACCTCTCACCTTTGGTTTAAGTAGCTGTGTATCTTTTATCCCTATTTTAGAACTAAGCAGTATTACTCCCATGTGCTTTTTGTCACTATAAAACACAGTTTGACTAAAATGCTATGGCTAAGTGGTTTGCCTCTGAGAGAGAGAGAGGGCTCCAACATGAAAAATAAAGTGCACTAAAGCATAAACCAAGGTTTCCCATTTAGCTCACTTATATCAATTGTCCACCTTGGAAACCAGAGTTTATCTTTCTAATCCAGAGAATGATGGCAGAAACATAATTGTACACAACCTCAGGAAAGTTTACCTCCTTAATGTAAAGGAGCACTGACCATTAAATTAGACCTTCACAGTCAGTAACGCCCAGCGCAATTTGGTTTTATGAGAGTTGTAGATTTATTTTATTGTTTCCCTTCAGATCATTTTTTACATGCACTGGCAGTGGTTTTTATCATACCTTCATTAGATGCTTTGACCATTAACCTGTAGAAAAACCGTTATCAAAGTGCACCTGGGTAGCTCAGTCGGTTAAGCCTCTGACTCTTCATTTGAGCTCAGCTCACAATTGTGAGATCAAGCCCCCTGTCAGTCTCCACACTCAGCATGGAGTCTGCTTGAGATTCTTTTTCTCCCTCTCCCCCTACCCTTCCTATCACTCATGCTTGCTCACTTTCCCTCTCAAAATAAATAAAATTTTTTTTTTTTTTTAAGAAAAGCAGTTATCAGGGGCACCTGGGTGGCTCAGTGGGTTAAAGCCTCTACCTTCAGCTCAGGTCATGATCTCAGGGTCCTGGGATTGAGCCCCGAGGTGA
Organism: Taxidea taxus jeffersonii; assembly: GCA_003697995.1. Taxonomy (NCBI): domain Eukaryota; kingdom Metazoa; phylum Chordata; class Mammalia; order Carnivora; family Mustelidae; genus Taxidea; species Taxidea taxus. The sequence goes on along the minus strand of ML106213.1, from coordinate 53,613 downwards.
GTCGGGCTCTCTGCTCAGCAGGGAGTCTGCTTCCCTTCCTCTCTTTCTGCCTGCCTCTCTGCCTACTTGTGATCTCTGCCTGTCAAATGAATAAATAAAATCTTTAAAAAAAAAAAAAAAAGAAAAGCAGTTATCAAAATCAAACTACTCAGTTCCAAAAATAGTTAAACATAGAGTTACCATATGAATCATTAATTCCACTCCTAGGGCTAATATTCCCAAGAGAATTGAAAATATGTGTCACATAAAAACTTGTATATGAATATTCATAGCAGAGTTATTCACAATAGCTAAGAAATATAAATGAATCAAATGCCCATTAACTAATAAATGGATAAACAATGTGGCATATCAATATAATGGAACATTATCTAGCCATAAAAGCATAAAACATTGTAGAACATGGATGAACCTTATAAGATATTCTAAGTGAAAGACATCAGTTACAAAACACCGCATATTATATAATTCCATTTGTATAAAATGTCTAGAATAGACAAATCCATAGAGATAGAAAGGGACTGAGGGTTACCAGAGACTGGGGGAAGGAAGAAATGGGAAATGACAGCTAATAGTTACGGGGTTCCTTTTTGGGGCTGATGAAAATGTTCTGGAATTAGTGGTGACACTTACACAAACTTGTGACTATATTGAAAACCACCAAATTGTACACTTTAAATTGGTAGACATTGTGGTGTGTGAATTATATATCAATTTAACAAAAAATAAATTTAAAACTATATTCTAAATTTATAACTGGGAAGCAAGTTGACAGATAAAGTTTGAACCAGAGTTCCAAAACTCCCTGATTTACTACAAAAGAGAAATTAGAAAAACCTCCATGAAAAATTGGTGTTACACTATTTTTTCAGGAATGTGAAGTTGAAGTTCAACCTAAGGAAAAAAAAAAAAAACAGAAAATATGAGGAATGTTTATATAATAATCAAAATAACAACTAACATTTGTATAGTGCCTTGCAGTTTTCAAAGCACTTTCATTAACCATTAAAAATTAAGTGCCGCTGTGGTATTAGGGAAAGCGCAAAGATTTGAATGCCAAAGACAGTATTTTAACAACAATTTTAACAAAGTCAAGGGACTTTAAAAACCAAACAAAGCAGTGTTAAAATACTGTCTTTGGCATTCAAATCTTTGTGCTTTCTCTAATACCACATCCCAAGTCTCCTGTGTCAGGGAATATATTTGTTCAAGTTCTAGTCTAAGTTGATGTCAGGTTATTATTAAAATGGATGCCTTCAACAGTAATTGTTGATATGGCATATTATATAAGACCTCAGGAAATACTAAAGTCAAATGATTATACAAATTAGACTTTTTGTTATTTACTACCAAATCTTCTGGTTAGTACAGTAAATACTTACTAAGTGCCCATTAGGTGTCAGCCACAATGCTATACCCTTGAAATAGGGCATAGAAAGGAATATATCACTAGACTGGAAGCAGCTCTGTACCTCTTTCCATGGTGCTATTTTCAGTCTAGTAGGAGGTTCTCCCACATATTTCATCACTCTATCCTTGTCAATTTTCTAGAAGCCGAGTTCAGAGATGATTCCAAATACTCCAAAGAAATAACAGTCAAATGGTAGTGGAATCCTTCACTCCCCATTATAAGTCACCCATCAACTACCAGGAAAAGAGGCCAATAATTGTTTTAAGAAGCTTTCCATAAGGACACCTGGGTGACTCAGTTGTTAGGCATCTTGCCTTTGGCTCAGGTCATGATCTCGGTCCTGGGTTGGGGCCCCGCATGATCCCTGCTGAGCAGGGAGCCTGCTTCCCCCTCTCTCTGCCTGCTTCTCTGCCTACTTGTGATCTCTGTTAGATAAATCAATAAAATCTTTAAAAAAATAAAAATAAAAAATAATACACCATAAACACCAGTTTGACTTCTAGATTTTCTGTCTAGGCTATCTGATGGCAAATATTTACAATGAAACTTATCATATGAGATAACACAAATTATTATCTCAGGTTGGCATTTAGGTACAAGAGACTGTGATATTGGTCTAAGAAGATTTTATTAGCTGTATCAGAAACTTACTCTGTTAGCAATTAAAACACACCAGCAGCAAGGGAAAGCAAGTGACAATGTATTTTTAATTTTTTTTAAGATTTTATTTATTTATTTATTTGACAGAGATCACAAGTAGGCAGAGAGGCAGGCAGTGAGGAGGAAGCAGGCTCCCTGCTGAGTGGAGAGCCCAATTCGGGGCTTGATCCCAGGACCCTGGGATCATGACCTAAGCTGAAAGCAGAGGCTTTAACCCACTGAGCCACCCAGGCACCCCTATTTTTAAATTTTTAATTTTATCATGTGTCAAGACCTTTTTAATCCATTGATTTTTATAGAATCCTAATCATTCTTGACAACTTTATTATGAGAAAAAAAATTCACCAGTACCTGGAACAGTCTTTCTCCATGCCTTTGCCCTGCCAGGAAGAGAGATGGTGTACCAGTCACCTAATGAAAAGAGAACACATTGATTAAAGGAACATCTCTCACTTACAATGGAAAGACTAAAGGCAGACATGACAATATACCAGAAGCATGATTTTCTTAGGCAGCTAGAAAATTCGAAACAGGCCATTAAAGAATACAGGCCAATGAGTAAGAGGAAACATTGCTGGCCAAATCATTTATATCAGAGTGCCTATGTAAAGAAATACAGTTAATATTAAATCTTTTTAGGAACATATTTTTCTTTCAAAATCTTAACTTCATTTTTCTTAACCTCTACCATTCATGTTATTATCTGGCTTGCCATTCTGAAAATTACAAGTTTTCCCCACCAAGAAACACTGTTCCCTACCTGATAGTCTCATATTGTTTCCTTATAGTAAAATAGAATTTAACATGCACACTACATGAAACAAAAACATGATGATATTTCTTTTAGCATCCCCCTACAGGCAGTGAAAATAGTACTCTAAAAATTTCACTCCACCCTTTTAACTATCATGAATGAGCCAGAGAACCTGAGTTTATTCTAGTATAGACCAAGGGCTAGTCCATATCCACAGTACAATCTTTTTCATAATCGAATCCTGTGTGGATATAATTGGATTAAACTCTTCCTCAGCGAGTTGATGCCTGTTGTAGAAGATCAGCAAAATACACAAGCCCCATCTTCCAGAACTGCTTAAATAGCCCAGGCTTTAGTTATAGAAGGGAACATCACAAAGCCCAAATGCCACAACCTAGATTTACAAAAGTTAAGAAAGGCCATGTTAACTGAAATAACTACATATAAAATGTTATGGATTCCCAGATCATATCCTAGGACACCACAAATACTATACAGATTCAAGTAGTAAAAATCATGGGGTGCCTAGGTGGCTCAGTCAATTAAGCATCTGCTGAGGAAGGGTCCTGGGATCCAGCCCTGTCTGTGTTGGGCTCCCCGCTCAGAAGGAAGCCTGCTTCTCCCTCTCCCTCTGCCCCTCCCCCTGCTCAGGCTTGCTTTTTCTCTCCCTCTATCTCACTCATTCTCTCAAATAAATTAAAAAAAAAAAAAAAAAAAGATCAAATGTCATTGGATGGGGTTATTCAATGTCCTTAGAAGTCCTTTTTATAGAACAGTAAGACAAACATCACACTTCTTTTTCAACTGAAAATAAGATCACAAGTGATGATGAAAGGTGTGGGCTTTGGAATTAGGCTGCCAAAATTAAAACCCCAGCTCCACCATTTAGTAACTATATGTTTTTTGTCAAATCGTTTAACCTCTTGATTTCCCCATAATCAAGTGGAGATAATAGTACCTACCTACATGCAATTATTGTTAACAACCGCAATAAGATGCAAAAAACACTTGCCATAGTTTTTGGCATATCATCTGCATTTAATAGCTGTTAATTCTTATTGCTTCCAGAGGGTATTTTCTTCAGTTTTTATACCTTGTCCTCTCTCGGTGTTTTTCATCTCCATTTTAATTGATGTCAATGTACTCTTGATTCAGAGCTGTTCATTTTAGAATAATGAATACTTCTCAGAACAATTTTCTCTCCCAAGAAGAGGCATGTTTTTCTCTAAAGTTGCATAAAATATTGGTTGTTTGATTGTGTGCTTTTATCTCATTCTTATAGAGATGGTATTTTTCCTCAAGCCAGGGCAGTGCCAGAAGAGTTACAGACATTACTGTTAGATGCAAATTCCCAGTGCCTTAGTCCCTTGCAGGGATATAGAAATTAGTGTCCTTTTGACTCAGAATAACACACCCACACTCACACGCTCACATACTCACACACCAAGAAGATAAAATTTTAGTTTTTCTCCCGCTTCGGCTAGTGATTTTTCCCTTTGCTCTTCTGCCTCTTATGTCAGCATATATACAGTATTTAAGTTTTATTTTTGACAAATTGACATCAGAGCCACAGTTATGATAAAGTTCATATCTGATATTCTTGAACAATGAAGTTAGCTTCAATATCTTACCTCAAAACACACTGCATGGAAATTATTAAAGTGGGATTTCTCTCCTGTTCTGCCTTCTTAATTAATTTAGACTCTTAAATTACAGCATAATCTATTTTACAATAGCATTAAGCAGTCAGGGTTATATGTCAGTGTAACATTCTCCTGGGGAATAAGAATGAATCAATTTTAAAAAACTGTTACTTTTTTCATTACATAAATGTGTATTTGAACTGTTTTGGAAAGTCAGATCATGATGCAGTCATAAAAGAACATATAGGCATTTGAATCTGGTGATTAGGATATCACAAATGCCTTTTAGGTATTTATTGTTAGGTAGACAGTCTTTCTGTACTGGTATCTATATTGTATAAACTAATACAGTATTTTTAGGTTAGAATATGTTATAAGACTCAGGTTTGGTGTATTTGGTGGGTAAAATTCTTTATTCATTCTTTGAGGAAAAAAAATATATACTGAGTGCCTAATACACGCCAGGATTGTTCTAGAATCTTATGATATAGAAGTAAATAAAAGACCTAAATCTTAGCCCTCATAGAGATTATATTCTAGTAGGGGGAAAGAGGCAATAAACATAGTAAGTACATTATGTAATACTATTTAGTTGTCAGGAAGTGATAAGAACTGTGGGGCAGGGGAGGATAAAGCCAGGTGAAAAGGATAGTCATCAGTTTTCTATAGAGTGTTCAAAGCAGGCCTCTCGGAGAAAGTACCATTTGAACAAAGATTCGAAGGTGGTAAAAGAGAGTTGGACATATAGTTATCTTTTGAAGAATATTCTTGGCAAACGGGAAAACCAGTGCCAAGGCTGGAAGGTATAAGCATCCGTGCAATTGTCAAGGAACAGTGAAGAACCCATATCTTAGAGCAGAAGGAAGGGAGATTAAGGAGTAAAAGATTAAACTGAGAGCAGATTAGAGGTGACCAGGAAATCGGGAGTTATTGCTTAATGGGTATGGTATTTATGGGGTGATGAAATGTTTGGAAACTAGAGAATGCTGGTGGTTGCACAACATTCTGAATACACTAAAGACCACCTAATTTTTATACTTTAAGTAATGGTTAATTGTACATTATGTGAATTTCACCCCTAAAAAACAATAAAGAAATGGAATGTAATAGGTGCTTTCACTGAAAAGTAGAAAAAATGTAAAGCAGTACACCTCTTTTTAAAACATCAAGTTTTCTTTTCTGTATCATTCTCCAGGTGTCTTAGCATAATTTGTTGAAGAGACTATTCTCTTTTGTTTTCTTTTTATTTAAATTCAATTAACATATAATGTATTATTGGTTTCAGAGGTAGAGGTCAGTGATTCATCAGTCTTATATAATACTCAGTGCTCATTACATCACTGCCCTCCTTAAATTAATGCCTATCACCCAGTTACCCTTTCTCCCAACCCTCCTCAAACTGCAACCCTGTTTGTTTACTGTAATTAAGGGTCTCTTATGGTTTGGAAGAGACTATTCTTTTATACAATGAATGTCCTACTTTATAACCCAGTATTCCATATCTAGGAATGTAAAAAACTAATCCTGATGCAGACAAATATTAATGTGCAGGGATGTTTACTAAAACATTATTTATAATGGTGAAAGATTAATCACTTCTTGGCCTTTTGACTAAGATCAAGTTTAGTATCTGCTCTTATCAGTTTGGTAATAGTTTGATAATAGTGAAAAATGAGAAATCCATCATCTCCATCATCCCCAACAATAGATTTTTTCAATGATGATATAAGAGGATTAATGTAGGCAAGAAAATTGTTTTTGGTAATGTCTAGATTTTAGAAAAATAATTTTTAAAGGCATATATAATAACAAATGTCTTTTAACTTTAGTTTGTTTTTCTCAGTGGGATTTCAGTGTTGGAATAATCTTTCTCTCTGCTTACCCATTTTTAAAGAATTTTAATAACATGAGAAAATACTCATAAAATAATACTGAGTGAAAAGTAATGAAACTAAACTGTGCTATGTGTTTGTGCATGTACATGCCTAAGGAAAAAAATTACATGAGTAAAAGATTGCTAAAATGGGGCACCTGGGTGGCTCAGTCGTTAAGTGTCTGCCTTCGGCTCAGGTCATGATCCCAGGGTCCTGGGATTGAGCCCCACAGGAAGAGCAGGGAGCCTGCTTCTCCCTCTCCCACTCCCCCTGCTTGTGTTCCCTCTCTCTCTCTGTCTCTCTCTCTGTCAAATAAATAAATAAAACCTTGGGGGGAAAAAAGTATGCTAAAATATAATAATTATCTCTTCATTTTGAGATTTTTGGATACTTTTATTTTCATTATTCTTTTAATAGTTTTTCAGTTTTCTTATTAAATATACTTTTTAGTTTCAAATTTATGTTCTGTGGTCTTCTTAATAGAGTATTAAAAAAATGTTCTTATTTTGGTTCCTTACAGTCAGGTAATTACAAAAAAATAATTTATATGTCTAGTTTTGTCTCTTAAGCCAGTCTTTGCTGATAGTGTAATGAAATCAATATATATTTGATTTTTACTTTGACTATGTAATAATAAATTTTATGATAACATATAGCTAATATGTATTATTTATTGTGCAGGAAAAGATACTTGAGTTTAATCATTATCATTTGATTCTACTAATTTGCAATTTATTATCTTGCTTTACAATTTTATATACATTATTTAACTTTTTTTAAATGCCTTTCCCTAAGTTCAATGTTTCTTTCCATTATACATATCCATTTCTAACATAAGAATTATATATATATTACTTATATATATATAAAAAATCATGTATACTTTCAAATGATTTCATATTTCTGAGTAATGTGTAGTGATGTTAGCAGAGTCCCACTGAATATTAAAATATTTAGGTATTAATTAGTCTCTTATCCTTTAAATGTTCAGTTTAATTACATAGGAAATACCTAGTAAATAAATACTCACATAGGGAGAGACTGACTTTTGGAATGCCAGTGTAAAGACTACATGACCCTGTTCTCCCCAAAAAGGAAAAAAAGGTACTGACACACAGCTAACATCAACCATTTTAGAACTCTAGAAACTAACCAAAGGCACAGAATGGAGTATGTTGTCTATCCAAGAGGAGCTACTAATCCTCAATAAGACTGCAGGGTCTGTCACACTTTAATTTGGGGCTATTCCCACCCAAGCTCCCTTCTCTACTGAGTGCACGGCAATGCAGCAGCCATGAAAAGCCAGTAGCTCACAGTCAGTAAACAGGACTGACTGAATTAAAATTCCCATCCCCTGGAACTAGAGGGTATTATGCTTAGTGAAATAAGCCAATCGGAGAAAGACAACTATCATATGATCTCCCTGATATGAGGAAGTGGAGATGCAACATGGGGGGTTTGGGGGGTAGGAAAAGAATAAATGAAACAAGATGGGATCAGGATGGAGACAAACCATAAGAGACTCTTAATCTCACAAAACACTGAAGGTTGCTGGGGGAAGGGTGGGGGGAGGGGTGTCGGGAGAGGGTGGTGGGGTTATGGACATTGGGGAGGGTATGTGCTATGGTGAGTGCTGTGAAGTGTATAAACCTGGCAATTCACAGACCTGTATCCCTGGGGCTAATAATACATTATATGGTTATAAAAAATAATAAAAACTATAAAATAAAATTCCCATCCCCAAAGCACAGTCAATATTTTATCTAAACTAGCAACTCCCTGGAAAATCCCCATTCTTAGGATGTTGGGGCTATTTGATTTGACTCAGAGTTCAGCCCAGCAGTAAAACATAAAATTAAAAAAAAAAAAACTGTCCCCCAGGGCATTACAAAAAACAACAATCATCTGCTAGCAAAATCTAAGCCACCTAAGCATAAGATTTCAGGTGTAGTGAAACAAAATCCTGGCCACCTGTAAAAGGAAGTCTTCAGCGACTAGGTAACCATAGGCAACTTTCCAAAACTCCAGTATATTCATGGGGATCTAGAATGCTGTGAACATGTCCAGAACCTTTCTGGACTACTACTTCATTCAGATACTTAGCTTGCATATACTACCTTGAGGCCCTGCTCAAGCAAGAAATGAAAGCTAAAGCTATTCTATAAACTCCTTAAAGTCTGAGGGCATGCTTCCACATACAAATCCTCCAGACAAAATGTAGAAGACATACAAACAACATTTCTAAGGAAATCTTGTGTACCAGTCATTGGTTATACTGATGCAGGTATGCCCCCTAGGAAGTCAGGGTGAAGACAAAAACTTTAAAAATAAGAAAAGAAAATAATTTTGTGGCAGGGAATGCAAAACCTATAGAATTCATCCAGGAAAGTCACTAAACAAATGAACACTGCCAACAACAACAAAGAAAACCAACAAATCCTTAAAAGGAGATGGTTGATACCATAGTTGTTATAAGAAGTCCACTGTCAACACAAATTATAAGATATGCAAGGAAACAGAAAAGTATGCCACAAACACATTAAAAAAAATAAAAACAACAGAAAATGTGCCCAAAGATATTGGACTTCGTTGACAAAAACTATAAATCAGCTATTATAAATATGTTCAAAGAACTAAAAGAAGCCAGGATTGAAGAATTAGGGGCAAGTATGATAACTATGTCTCACTAAATAGAAAATGGAAATAAGGAGATAAAGATCATTTTCAAAAATCAAATAGAAGGGGCACCTGTGTGGCTCAGTGGTTTAAGCCTCTGCCTTCGGCTTGGGTCGTGATCTCAGGGTCTTGGGATCAAGCTCCGCATCAGGCTCTCTGCTCAGCCTGTTTCCCTCTCTCTCTCTCCGCCTGCCTACTTGTGATCTCTCTCTCTCTCTCTCTCTCTGTCAAATAGATAAAATACTTTAAAAAATCGAATAGAAATTCTGGAGGTAGGAAAATAGTAACTGAAGTGAAAAATTCAGTAGAAGGCTTAATAACAGAATTGAGTTGACAAAAGAATAAGCAAACTTGATTACAGATCAAGCCTGAATACAAATCTCAGCATGCAGAATATACAGCCTGGGTTTCAGGAAAAAAACTTCAGAGGGATGCCTGGGTGGCTTAGTTGATTGAGTGTCTGACTCTTGGTTTCAGCTCAGGTCATGATCTCAGGGTTTATAAGATTGAGCCCTGCACTGGGCTCTGTACCCAACCGGGAATGTTCTTGAGATTTTCTTTCTCCCTCTCCCTCTGCCCTACCCTCCCCCCTCTCTGTCTCTCTCAAATAATAAATAAATCTTTTCTTTTTTTTTTTGGTGATCAGAATTCATTCATTCATTTATTTATTTATATTAGCATATAATGTGTTTTTAGCCCCATAAATAGATCTTAAAAGAAAAACCAAAAACTCAGAGACCTGTAGAACCTCCATCAAGTATACCAACATATGTTTAAGGGGATTCTTAGAAGGAAAAGAGAAAAGGATGCAAAATAAATATCTGAAGCAATAATGAAAATATCTGAAGCAGTAATTACTGAAGCCACCCAAATTTTATGAAAAACATTTATCTGCTCATCTAAGAAGCACAGCCAATTCCAGGGAGAATAATTTAAAGAGATCCACACATAGTCAAACTGTTAAAAAAAAAAAAAAAAAAACCCACAAAGAGACTATTGATAGCAGCAAGAGAGATGCTACTTTCCACATCCAACATAGCCTCAATAAGATTAATAGCTGACTTCTCACCAAAAAACCATAAAGGCCAGAGGGGGATGACATATTCAACATGCTAAAAGAGGAGGTGGAATCTGTCAATCAGGAATTCTATATGTGGTAAACCTATCCTTCAAAAATGAAGAAATTTAGACATTCCTAAATAAACAAAACAGACAGTTCATCTCTAGTAGACCAACCCTAGAAGAAATGCTGAACTGTAACGACAACTGGACAGTAATTCAAATCCACACAATTAAGTAAAAAACACTAGCAAGATTATAGATAAACATAAAATGTGATAATGCCTCATTTCCTAACTAATTCAAAAGACAACTGTATAAAGTGATCATTATGAACCTGTGTTGATGGGTTGACAATGTGTAAAAATAAAATTTGTATAGTTAGAGCACAAAGGAAGGGGGACACCAATAGCTGTATTGGAGCAAAGTTGTTATTTGCACTAGGAATTAAGTTTTTTATTTTAGTTAATATGCTAACTGTAATCCCCATGGCAACCATGAAGATAATAATTCAAAAAATAGAAAAAAAAACTGGGGAATTAAAATGGTACACTAGTAAGCATTTAACAAAGCAGCAATAGAGGAATAGTATTAAAAAGACATAAGACCTGTACAAAACCAGTAGCAAATGGGAGACATAAATCCTACCTTATCGGTAATTACATTGAATGTAATTGGAACAAACACTCCTATCAAAAGGCAGAGATTGGGGACGCCTGGGTGGCTCAGTTGGTTAAGCGGCTGCCTTCGGCTCGGGTCATGATCCCAGCGTCCTGGGATCGAGTCCCACATCCGGCTCCTTGCTCAGCGGGGAGCCTGCTTCTCCCTCTGCCTCTGCCTGCCTCTCTGTCTGCCTGTGCTCGCTTGCTCTCTCTCTCTAAAAAATAAATAAAAATCTTTAAAAAAAAAAAAAAGGCAGAGATTGGTAGAATGCATAATCATATATGACCCAATTATGTGCCATCTACAAAAGACACTTTAAGTTCAAAAATACAGAAAAGTTGAGGGGCACCTGGCTGGCTCTGTCAATGGAGCATGTGACTCTTCACCTCGGGATTGTAAATTCAAGCCCCACGTTGGGTATAGAGATTACTTAAAAAAATATATTTTTTAAATGATGATATAAATAAGTTGAAAGTAAAAAGATGGAGAAAATTATGCCATGCAAAGAGTAACCAAAAGAAAGCTGGAGTGGCCATTCTAATATCAGATTAAACTAGACTTTAAGAAAAAAAATTGTTACTAGAGACAAGGACATTTTATAATGGTTAAAAAAGGGGAGGGCAATCCATAAAGAAGCTATAATAACTATAAAGATATTGCCACCTAACAAAGGGCACCCCAAATATATGAATTGAGGAGAGAAATCAATAATTCAAAATAAATTATTGGAGACTTTACTACCCAACTTTCAGTATGGATCAAATGAGGCATAAAATCTATAAGAAAAGAGAAAGTGACACTATAAACCAACAAAACCTAACAGACATATATAGAACACTCCACCCAACAGCAGTAGAATATGCATTCTTTTCAAGCACAACTTAAAAGTTCTACAAAGTGGACCATATGCTAGGTCACAAAACAATCCTTAGTAAATTTAAAAGTATCGAAGTCATGCCAAGTATGTTCCCCAGCCACAATGGGATTATATTGGAAGTCACTAATATTTGGAAATTCACAAATATGTGGAAATTAAACATCACACTCCTAAAAAACCAGTGTATCAAATAAAAAATCACAAGGGAAACAAGAAAATACTTTAGGTACATGAAAACAAAAACACAACATGCCACAATGTATAGAATACATCTAAAGTGGTTCTTAGAGGGAAATTTAGTGCTTTAAGTTCCTATATTAAGGAATAGGGGGCTCCTGGGTGGCCCAGTTGGTTAAGGGACTGTCTTTGGCTCAGGTTATAGGGCTCCCTGCTCAGCGGGGAGTCTTCTTCTCTCTCTGACCCTCCTCCCCCCCAGTGCTCTCTCTCTCTCCCTCTCTCACTCTCTCTCTCAAATAAATAAAATCTTTTTATTTAAAGGAACAGGAACAATCTATAATTGATAAGCACCTTAAGAAACTAGCCAACTAAATTAGCAAACTAAACCCAAAGCAACCTGAAGGCAAGAAATAATGAGAGGAAATAAGTGGGGAGGAAAAACACAAATTCAACCAAAAGATTTTTTTAAGATTAACAAAACTTACAAACCTTTAGCTAGACTGACCTTTAACTAGACTAAAAGACTCAAATTACTAAAATCCAAAGTGAGAGAGGATACTATTACCACCCTTCACAGAAATAAAAAGGTAGCTGCACATATATACAGCCAATAGCAACTCAACATCATTAGTCATTAGGGAAATGCAAAAAAAGCCACAAATTGATATCACTTCACAAACACTGGAATGGCTATGATCAAAAAGACAGACAAAGTATTAGCAAGGATGTGGAAAACTTGGAACTTTCATACTATTGGTGGGAATATAGAATGGTGCAGCCGTTTTGGAAAACATAAGTTGACACAGATGCTTGTATGTGAATGCGCACAGCAGCATTATTCATAAAAAGATCACACATGTATGATTGTATCAATATGAATCTCCAGAAGAGGCAAATCTATAGAGAAAGTAGGTTAGTGGTTACCCATAGCTGAAAGAGTAAGGGTTAGGAATAGGATTAACTGCTAATGGGAATGGGGTTTCTTTGTTGGGTGATGAAAATATTCAAAATTTGACTGTGGTTATGGCTCAACAACTTTTTTAATATACTCAAAACCACCACTTGTACATTTTAAATGGGTGATGTTTATGGTGTGTGAATTATATCCCAAAAAGCTGCTTTCTTTGAAGAGTGAATCATTAATGGTAATGAACCAGATATTCCATTTCACATTTTTATCCTTAAATAATTTATCCTTAAAGGATTAAGTTTTGGAACCTAAATTGTTAACATTTTATTATTTAACATTTGATGAGAGCAATGATTACAAAGATGTCTTTTTTTTTTTTTTTTTTAATAAATTTAGCTGGACAACTCAGCCAATCTGCACATTTAGCCCTCCAACTACCATACAATGTACTTGGTTTAGGCCGAAGTGCAAATTTTCTTGATCATCTGTATGTTGGCATTCCTCGTCCATCTGGAGAGAAGGTGAGTAAAAATTTATTATGTTTACAATTAATCTGTCTTAATAAATACTATTAAATATTTAAATTCAACTATTTGAATTCAGTTGAATTTAAATTCAAATAATTTAATCTTTTTTAATCTCTTCAAGGAGAATATAGAAAAAGAGAAATAGGTAGTGACCTATCTAAGCTTATCTTACATAGAACACAGGATAATTTAAAGATATAGTTTTCTACCACCTCTCATAAACCTCATGACCTCCTGTCCCTCCTTCCTGCTTTTTCTCTTCATCTTCACTATCTAACATAAAATATATACATATTTTTTTTTTAAGATTTTTATTTATTTATTTATTTGTTAGAGAGAGAGAGAGAGCGAGCACAGGCAGACAGAGTGGCAGGCAGAGGCAGAGGGAGAAGCAGGCTCCCTGCCAAGCAAGGAGCCCGATGTGGGACTCGATCCCAGGACGCTGGGATCATGACCTGAGCCGAAGGCAGCTGCTTAACCAACTGAGCCACCCAGGTGTCCCTAACATAAAATATATTTTATTATATTTCTTGTCATACATCACCTCCACTTGAATTTCAGCTTCAAGTAACACTTGTACATTAGCACTGTGAACAGTGCCTGCTACACTGTTCAATAAATATTTGCTAAATTAATGAATCCCTGAGACAGAAATATAATCCTTCCCTGAAAAGATCAAAAAAAATTTTCCTAACAGGGCACAGGAGCCCTGTTTGGGGCTTAATATAGAAATAAATGTAACTTACTCCATACCTAGGATTTCAATTAATTAAGGAGAACTTAAGCTCTTTTCTTATTTATTTAGAATAATAATTCTGTTCTTAAAGTATACTAGATGTTAATTGTTCCTAAATTCTTTTTCCAGTCTATACGAAAACAAGAGTGGACTGCAATCATTCCAAATTCCCAGCTAATTGTCATTCCATATCCTCACAATGTTCCTCGAAGGTAATGTCCTTGCTTGAACTGATCTTGGTAAAAAATACTGTCAACTGAGAATCATTGGTACAGTTACATGTTTTTAAAACTCTCTCTGTTCCTGCTGTGTTCCCATGAGTGCCATCACTTTAAATGACTAAACATTCCTACACAAAAGGTCCCTCCCTGACTTTTTTTTATGAAGAACAAGTTAAACCTTACTAGAAAAACAGCAAGTTAATTAGGGATTTATATATATTCTACTTCAATGAACTGATCTTTAGTTTACTAGCTATAAATTCTAAAATTTCAGAATCTTCAGTTTTTTAATAAGCATTGATCTTTTTAATAAATGCTTGGGAAGTGTATATGTCCCACATATACATAAGTTTTAGAGTCATAAGTTTTAGAGTCAAACAGACCTTGGCTAGAAACTAAGATCTACTGCTGAGGGTCAATCTCTGCACCTGTAAAATGGGAGATAGATAGGTTCCTTAAAAGGACATAGATGAAATACACTTAAGACAGTGCCCAGCACTGAGTGAGTTTTCACTGAAAAGTTTTCACTGAAAAGTGAAAACTGGTTTTTTTCCTTATTAGCAAAATATATTCCTTTTATAGGAATAGCGTTTAAATCTAACTCCTTATCTTTGTTCAGTTTTAATTACTAGACTGATTCCACTATTTTTATTTTTATTTTTTATTTTTTTTAAGATTTTATCTCTCCATTTGACAGAGAGAGAGATCACAAGTAGGCAGAGAGGCAGGCAGAGAGAGGGGAGGGGAAGCAGGCTCCCCGCTGAGCAGAGAGCCCGATGCAGAGCTCGATCCCAGGACCCTGAGATCATGACCCAAGTCAAAGGCAGAGGCTTAACCCACTGAGCCACCCAGGTGCCCCTCCACTATTTTAAAAAAGTAGGTGATAAAGGTATTGACTAACACTCAAGTTTCACTGGGAAAAATGTAAGTTGTCCTTAAGGCTAGTCTGATATCAACATGAAAAAATAACTAAAGAGAAAGGGTGTAATGTATCTATGAATATATAACCATTGAGGTCTTTCTTTGTTACATTTCTTCTCAAAATGGAGGCTGTATTGTTACTTATTAAATTTTTAAAGATGGAATTGAATACAATGATTTGCTAGAACCAGTTCATGACCTGATTGTATACATCTTTTTCCCACTCTGTTCAGTGAGGTCACACTAAAATCAGCAATGATGGGAGTATTTACAACATGAAAATTGGCAACTGCCAATTAGGTCTTTTTCCCCACCCCAGAGAGCCAGTTTACCAGCACACCACAGGATGTCTCTTATGGTGGATTTAAGGTCTTTAGAACCAAACTACTTAAGAAAACAATTTATTACAACATTTGCTTGAAGTAAGATAACATCAGTAGAGGGGCACCTGGGTGGCTCAGTCAATGGGCATATGACTCTTGATTTTGGGGTTGTGGGTTCGGGTTCCATGTGGGGTATAGAGATTATTTAAAAATAAAATCTTAAAAAAAAAAAAAGATAATATCACTAGAAACAATAATAGTCTGAGTTCAGATATTTTTAATGAGTCTGTATTATGTGTTTGTTATTTTTCTAAACATGAAATTTACAACAAAACTAGAAAATATGTATCATGAGTAGGAAAATGTATAAATTAAGGTAATTCTGGATGTTGTAATATCATGACATAGAACAATCTCTTAAAATACAGTGATAAACAAAAGACAATAAAAGGAAAATGCATTTAGAGTATGTATAGTAAGAAACCATTTGTGATTTGAAAAAGATATATGTGCATATATGTCTATATATGTATAAAATGTCTCTGGACAAATATGTAAGAAATTGACAAGAATGACTGCTTCTGAGTAAGAAATTAAGGACTGGCCTTTCATCCAATTTTTTCCTTACCAAGATTCCTATTTTCATGTTTCTTTAAAAAAAGTCTATTTAAGAACTACCAAAAAATCTCATGAAAGAACTTTTTTTTTTAGTATGAGGTAAGGTACTGAGAATAGCTAACCTCAACTAACAGTATTTGTTTTCCTAGTTTTCTTACTTTTGAATTTCTAGAAAACTCTATTATAGTTTTTTTTTATAATCTCAACATTTTTCATGTTTCTCTTGCTCTTTCTGAAGAAATGTTCTTTTCAAATTTATGTACATAATAAAAACTGAATTGATTTTAGTTTGAGGTATATTTTGAGATTTATTGACTAGAGGCTAACTTACAGATCAATAAATTTTAATTATCCCAAAATAAGTCAGTCGCTACTTCCTATTCATCAGAATGATCTTACTTTTATTAAACTTTTAAAATGAAAATAGGCTGAATGGATTAAAAAACAACGCCCATCTATATGCTGCCTACAAGAGACTCACCTCTTGTGATGTAAAGACATGCAGAGACTGAAAGAGAAAAGAAGGGAAAAATGTTTCATGCAAATGGAAACCAAAAGCTGGGTAATTGTACTTAACATCAGACAAAATAGAATTTAAAACAATATGATAAAAGACAAAGAAGTGCATTGCATAATAATACAGGAGTCAATCCTACAAGAGGATATAACAATTGCAAATATTTATGCACCCAACACAGGAGCACCTTAATATATGAAGCAACCATTAACAGACCTAAAGGGAGAAATTGACAGTAATGCAATAATAGTAGGTGACCTTAAAATGAAAATATATCTATTACCTATTTTCAGAGAGAACAGAATTCTTTATATATAACCATTCTTTATATATAACCACCTACAGTGTTGATATTAGACCCCAATTTTAAGCTTTTCAAGGTATCCTAGTGCTGTATTATATGGACTGTTTTAAAAGAAAGAGCAGTTTTATTTATGCTAAAGTCTGTCTATGCCATTAACACTGAGGTACTAAAAGTGATTTTTTTTAAGATTTTATTTATTTATTTGACAGACAGAGATCACAAGTACTCAGAGAGGCAGGTGGCGGGGGCGGGGGGTGGTGTTGGTGGAACAGGCTCCCTGCTGAGCAGAGAGTCTGATGTGGGGCTTGATCCCAGGACCCTGAAATCATGACCTGAGCCGAAGGCAGAGGCTTAACCCACTGAGCCACCCAGGTGCCCCTAAAAGTGATTTTGTAAGAAGTCTCAACATCATTGTAGTAATGTAAACCCTCCAAGATGACACAGAAATGATACAAGTGTTTTTACACAAGCTGTCTCGCTATACCCACTGAGATATATGACTATTTAAGTTGGCTATAGTACCTATGTGAACAGGGGTCAAAAAATAAGGTGATAGGAGATCTTATCAAAATCATGTAACTATGTGGCCTTAGAGTCAAGGTTTCAAATTCAGCAAGTAAATTAAGATGTATAAACAATGTCTAAGATTGTCCTAAATATCCTTAATGAGTTTACTTAAAAATAATTCTCATGGGATCAAAGAAAAATAATGAAGCATCTCATCAAAAATTCTATTCAGTTCTCTGAGTAAAATCTGAACTCTGCAGGATCATCAATATTCTTAGCCCTATCTAAATTTAATTGCTGTTGTTTATTTATAGTGAATGGATAGATGGGAAGTGAATTAATGGATGAATCATCTGATCCATTAATTAATAGCTATTTGCTTTTCAGTCTCAGTAGAATTTTATTATTTTTCAGTTAAAATGTGTAATTTTAATGATTCTTTTTTATCTGCAGCTGGAGTGCCAAACTGTATCTTACACCAAGTAACATTGTTCTGCTTACTGCTATAGCTCTCATCGGTGTCTGTGTTTTCATCTTGGCAATAATTGGCATTTTACATTGGCAGGAAAAGGTTTGTTCATTTAATGAAACATTAACTTTTGTTAATTTGTATTAGTAATATACTGCTCTTTAAAAACACTGTATTTTAAACTTTCTTCAAATGACTAAGATTTTGTGATTTTTCACATTCTATCCATAATGTCCTCTTACTGATTATAATTTCTTTCATTTCTTTAAGTTATTAATGTCTCTTAGCAATTCATACAAATCACAAATTATTTTAAAACTTCAATGCTGTATAATAGTAATAAAATGATCACCCAGAAATTACCAGGTATAATGAAAAAATTAGAAATAATTTCATAAAGGCCTGAAAAATGATAATTTTTTTTAACAAGCCTGTGTTTATTATCTACTGATAAAGTCATGAACACGTTTTTCCAGGAATAACAGCTATGGCTATATAAAGAATTAGAGCACAGAGAGGTTAAATGATTTTCTCAAGGTTTGGGTGGAAGGTAACAACTAAAGTAATAAACATCTTTTCCATCTATAAAGTACACTTTGTACTAAACTAAACATTTTTTTCTTAGTATCAACCCTAAATAATATTTAAAAACAACACTCCAAGTGTAGATTTTTTTTATACAGTGTTTATGAGGAGGGGAAAAAAAGGCTATCACATAAATTTACTAGCAGTTTAGATATAAATTGAAAAAGCTAATTTCTGTGAAAATGTGAATATGAATTAAGTACATGAATTAATATGAATATATGTATATTGCATATTATAACTAGCAGTTTCCAGCAGTGTTCCCCAAAAAAGGCTTCTTCGTCCCATAAAAGTGTTTTATTTTCAATTGTCTTTGGTTTGTCATGTCCATCATAATTTTTTGGTAACTAAATTTACTGTGTATTTTAGCTATTTTAACTTAGGAAAAAGAGATCTTAATTGTGATAAATGTTCATAGGTTTGTCTCTTCCTAAAAAAAAATCACTCCTTTACACACCAAAAATGACAACAGAAAGTTATAAAGTCAGTTAATTTTAAGATTGCAACTTAAGACATAAAATAAAGGATGATCCTACATACTTTGTCCAGAAATGTCAGAACATAGTCTGAAATACTACATAGCTCTAGAGCTATAAAGGAAAGGAAATTAATTTCATTAATTTCTCAGATCATCTGGTTATAGTATAAACATTGTGGACTTAAAATAATAATGGTGCAGTGGCTAAAAATTGAAATTTTTTAAAAAGATTTATTTATTTATTTGACAGACAGAAATCACAAGTAGGCAGAGAGGGAGGAGGAAGCAGGCTCCCTGCTGAGTGGAGAGCCCGATGCGATGCGGGGCTCAATCCCAGGACCCTGGGACCAGGACCCGAGCCAAAGGCAGAGGCTTTAACCCACTGAGCCACCCAGGCGCCCCTAAAAGTTGAAATTTAAATACAGATACAGATTAGACCATGTATACTCTACTCCTGTGATTCTTTGGTTCATCTCCTACCTTTTTGACCACTTCTCTTTCACCTAGCTAGGTGCTCCTTTCTACCATTTCCTAACCACAGTGTCTGCCCTAAGTCATCTTCTATCTACACTTTTCCTGCCAGTTTTATCCAAAACCACAGTTTCAAGCTATTACCTCAAATATCCCTAACACTCATCTGTCCCTAAAGTTCTCTTAGCCCATTTCCAGGTGTCTCCATGACATCTCTACCTAGATCACTTACAAGCACCTTAAAACAAATATTTTAAAGCTTTGTCTCTCTGCTTTCCTACTTGCCTATAAAATTTGATCAGTTGCCCTCTGATTGTGCTTCTGTGACAATCCATGCAGCTGACTCCATTTCTGCATTTGTACTCCTAGGGCTTTAGGTTCAGCTCCTTGTCCTGTCCAGTCCTGCCTTATCTCCCTGAATCCACTCTCTCTCTTTTTGCTCCATTGATCACATTGCTGCCATATAACTCATCATCAGATTTAGCCTTAGTCATGTCACTCATCTGCTCAAAAATATCCCTGCCTAAAATGTGTCAGGTCCTTAGCCTAGCCTTCATAGAACTTCCATGTGACTCCACCATATACCTTTCCAACCTCGCTTCTTACCACTGCTTTCACATATTCCCTCCTCCTGCCCAATTTCATGTAGAACATGATTGCACCTGTTCTACCCCCACTTGGAATGAGTGCCTCTCCCCCTCCATTTCCATAAATACCATCTTTTCGAAGCTTTCCCTTTCCTCACTCCAACCTACAAGTACTGTCTCTCCAAGAATATTAGTGACAGTTTTCACTTTTTTCCCTGAAATATAGTTATTCAGTATGTTTTGTTTTTTTTCTTTAAGTTTTTGAGAACATGATACAAAACTGGGGATTTCTTTTAATCCCTCAAAATACCAAGCACAGTAATTTGCTAGGAGTGGAGGGTCAATGAATATATGCTAAATCAATAGGTTAAGGCCAAAATAACTAACGTACCTTACTTAGATTCATTTATCAATATTAGTGCCTATAATGGGAAAAACATAATAGTTCCATCCTTGTAGAATCTAATGTTTACTACTACTTTCAAATAAATAATAAATGATAACAAGCTGAGTATTTAAGGAACATTTCTTATTGGTTTTTAAAATTAATTAGTGGGTTATTAATTACAAAATAGCTACTGTAAGGTATAAAAATTTCATAATTCTTATGTAATAAAATCACATCTTTTATCTACTATTTGCTTAGAGATTTGTTTTTTTAATTACTTTGTATTTCAAAAATGAGTGTTTTCTTGCCATTTTCCTGTTATTTATAAACTAATCTAAAATTCTTTTTCAGAAAGCAGATGATAGAGAAAAACGACAAGAAGCCCATCGGTTTCATTTTGATGCTATGTGACTTGCCTTTAATAATACATAATGGAACAGCTTATTCACTTGATTAATTGAAACACTAAATTTGGCTAATAGAAAATAAGAGATTTTGAGTATTATTTATAAATGATGTATCCTTTGGTAATTATTGAAAAGTATTCAAATAAATATGGTCTGAATGTGTCACAAGGTCTTTTTTTTAAAGCACTTTGTATATAATAATTTGGGTTATTTAAATATGCTGTACATTTTTGTTACTTTGTGGAATGTGTTGCATGTACTCAGGTGTTTATGTATTTATAATCTTACTAGAATAATGATGATGGAAAAAGACATGTATAAATAAAAATAAATGAGCAGGGATTTTTGCGTTCCACTTGAATTGGTCTTGCTTCTTGTTCTAACAGTACAAATTATACCTTTGTGAATGTATCACAGATAAATTTATTTCACCTTAGTCACAGCAGGTGACGGCACACAGGCTAGAGCTTAGATACTCTGGCTTTGGAATTGCAGTCCAGTGGGCTTGCCTTAAATTCCTGGTTCCACCACTTACAAGCTGTTTGAATTTGGTTGTTAACCTCTGTGAGCCCAAGTTTTCTTGTTTACACATGGGGCTAGTAATACTACTCAACTTGGGTTTATAAACATCAGATGGGTTGATGGATGTGGAGTGCTTAGCTTGGTGCCTAGCACAGAGTTAGTTAACTGCTCAATAAGTGGTAGTTGTCATGATTACTATTATTAGTTTTGTTTTGTTTTGTTTTGTTTTTTATAAACTTCTAAACTAATTATCAAAATATATAGACTCAATAGAATGTAATTTTCAAGCATGAGGAAATCATATTCTTTGGAAAACCTAAATTCTTAGTGGTTGGCATCTTATATGACAATTTATTACTTGCTCATATTAACTAAAAATTATAGTACCCTCCAAGAATATGCAGTAAAATTTTTCATTTCAACACTGATCGTTATCATGTGATAATGAAGAACATTTGATTTCTTGAAAGGAAACTGCTTAGATAGCATCTAAGAATGCAAATCTTCAACCACATTTTTATGCTCAAAAACAGAGTCTCTAATTTACATTCAGACTTAAAGTGCAAATTTTTGTGAACTTCACCTCACCAAAAAGTTATTTTAAGACTTAAATCTAAGACTGGGAAAAGTTTATATATCAATAATTTTCTAATATGCAATGGACATGTGATGGCTATAAAACATAAAAACTTACCTAAAAACAATTAATTTTGTTCTTTGTGTTATTTTTTTTCTTTATAGTTTATTGAGAATGGCATGTGTATAAGTGGTTTACTTTGTGTATCTGAGCATGTTAATATGTCTCCTTAATAAATACTGTGTATTGAAGAAAGTATTTTGGTGAGTTTGTAAATATTTTTTTTTTAAGTATAAAGTCTAAGTCACTTATCTGCACCATGAGACAAATGTAAAGTGACTCACCCATTGCCTCCTTATGAGTTCACCCAAGATAGGAATCCCCTGACTACAGTACTCCCTTATTTTACAATACAGTTATCAACAGCAACACCGCCAGGCACACACTGACCTAAAGACTGTTAGGCTGAGTATCTCTCAAATAATACAGCATGAGTTTTAAAACTCACTTGGAGTCAGGGTCTATGACGAGTATATTATAAGCCAATAAAATGTTAAAAGAGAATAAAAGAAAAAGAAGAAGAATGAATACTTCACAACTCCTTTCATAAGGTTAATATTTCCCTAATACCAAAACCCAGTACATTACAAGAAAATAAAACTACAAACAAATATTCCTCATAACATAGCTGCAAAAATCCTCAACAAAACATTAGCAAATTGTATCCAGAAATACATAAACAGATAATATGTAATGACCAAGTGGGTTTCATCCAGAATGCAAAACTAATTTCACTATTTGAAGGGGGAAAAGCACTATAACTCACCATATTAATAAATCAGAAAAACCACCTTTTATCTTCTCATTAGACACAGAAAGAAAACTTAAGAAATATAACATCCATTCCTGATTTTTTTAAAAAGTCTAGACAAACTATGACTAGAATTTCACTAACTATAAAAGGCATTTTTTAAAGAATCTGCAGCTAACAATGTACTTAATGGTGAGAGACTGAATGCTTTCTCCCAATGATTAGGTACAAGAGAAGGATGTCCTCTCCCATGGTTACTTTTCCACATAGTACTAGAAACCTTAACTGAAGTAATAATCCAAGAAGAGAAAAGGCATACAGATTGGAAAGGAAGAAATAAAACTATCCCTATTAGTAGATGACATGAGTGTCTGGAAAATTCCCAGGAATCTATAGACACACACACACACACAAAATACATCCTAGAACTAAGTGAATTTAGCAAGTTTAGCAGGACACAAGGTCAACACAATCATTTAATATATAAACATAATGAGCAATTGGAAATAGAAATTTTTTAAATACTATGTAAAAGGGATACAATAATGAATTTGTTTAAAGATTTATTTATTTATTTAAGAAAGGGAGAGAGAGAGAGAAAGAGCACACAAGCAGGGGGAGGCGCAGAGGAAGAGGGAGCCCAATGCCAATTCATTGAGAATGGCATGTGTATGAGTGGTTTACTTTGTGTATCTGAGCACGTTAATATGTCTCCCCTGGATCTCAGGACCCTGAGATCATGACCTGAGCCAAAATCAAGAGTTGGCCGCTTAACTGACTGAGCCATCCCTGAAATTCTTATGTAGAACTATAATGAAGCATGCGCGGGATTTGTATGCCGAAAATTACAAAATGCCAATGAAAAATCAAAGAAGACTTGAATGTAAAGACACTGTGTTCATGGATTGGAAGATTCAACCTAGTAAAGATGTCAACGTTCCACAAAGGGATCTAAAGATTTAATACCAACCCTATCAACATCCCAGCAGTATTTTTTGTAGCTATAGACAAGATGATTGTAAAAATTTACATAAAAGAGTGAAGGAAGTAGAACAGCTTAAAATTATTTTGAAAAAAAGGCAAAGCTGTAGGAATCAACTGATTTTAAAACTTCCAGCGAGTCTTTATAATATAGTAACCAAGACAGTATGGTATTGACAAAAAAATAGACACATACAGCAATGACAATAGAACAGAATAGAGGATTGAGATAAAAACCTACACAAATAAAGCTATTTGATCTTTTACACTTTTGTAAAAGTGATTCAGTGGAAGGCAGTCTTTTCAACAGATAGAGTTAGAACAATTAGCCAAATATAGGCAAAGAAAAAAAGGAGCTTGATCTAAATCTCACCCTCTATGACAAATTAACAAAAAAGGATCATAAACTGGGGCACCTGGGTGGCTCATTTGGTTAAGCGTCCAACTCTTGGTTTCAGCTCAGGTCATAATCTCAGGGTTGTGAAAGCAAAGAGCCTGTGTAAGATTCTCTCCCTCTCCCTCTCCCTCTGCCCCTTTCCCCCATGCTCTCGCTCTCTCTCAATAAATAAATCATTTTTTAAAAATAGATCATAAATGTAAATGTAAAACATAAAACTATAAGACTTTTAGAAGAAAACATAGAAGAATATCTTCATGAACTTCATGAATATTGTCATGAGTTAGGCAAAAAGTTAGAAATAACACCAAAAGTATGATCCATAAAAGATAAATTTGACTTCTAAATCAAAGATATTTTCTTTGCCAAAACCACTTTCAAGACTATGAATAGGGGCGCCTGGGTGGCTCAATGGGTTAAAGCCTCTGTCTTCGGCTCAGGTCATGATCTCAGGGTCCTGGGATCGAGCCCCACATGGGGCTCTCTGCTCAGCAGGGAGCCTACTTCCCTTCCTCTCTCTGCCTGCCTCTCTGCCTACTTGTGATCTCTGTCTGTCAAATAAATAAATAAAATCTTTATTGAAAAAAAAAGACTATGAATAGACAAGCTGCATATGGGAAGAAAATATTTGCAAATCACGTCTTCAACAATGGGCTTATATCCAGAATGTATAAAGAATTCTTAAAAGTCAGCAGTACATAACAACCCAGTTTAAAAGTGTGCAAGTACTGGGACACGTCACTAAAAAAGATACATAAATGGCAACTAATGAAAAGATACCACATACCATTAGCTGTTAGGTGAGTGAATATTAAAATCATGAAGAAATACCATTACGCACCTACAATAACAGCTAAAGCAAAAAATATTGACAATTCTAAGTGTTGACATGGATGAGGAACAGGAGCAACTGGAATTCTCACACTTCTGATAGGAAGGCAGAGTGGTAAGACCACTCCAGAGAACAACAGTCAACTGCATTTTTATATATGAGCTAATCAGATACAAAATGGATTTTAAAACAGGTAATATTTACAAACTCATCAAAGTCAGCTACCCATGAACAACACAAGATGTATTATATCTCTGCAGGGTCAATTATAAAACATTCTTCAGGATATTAGGGAATCTTCAATAAATGTACATTTATACCATGTTTTGGGGCAGGATGACAAAGTATTGTAAAGATGTCAAATCATCCCCAACTCTATTCAATATCCCAACAGATTTTTGTTGTAGTAGCTGCTAAACTTGATAAGCTGTTTCTAAAATGTATACAGAAATACAAAAGGCCCAGAATAGCCAAGGCTATCTTGAGAAAGAACAAGAACTTGCTCTGTCAGATATCAAATCTTGATATAAAGTTACGATTAATACAGTGTAGTATTAGTGAAGAGACAAATGGATTCCAAACCTAAATGTGAAATGCAAATTTATAAGCTTTTAGTATTTAATATACATAACTTCATGATCCTGAATTAAGGATGGGTTTCCTTTTTTTTTTTTTTTTAAGATTTTTATTTATTTATTTATTTGATAGACAGAGATCACAAGTAGGCAGAGAGGCAGGCAGAGAGAGAGGAGGAAGCAGGCTCCCCACTGAGCAGAGAGCCCAATGTGGGGCTCGATCCCAGAACCCTGAGATCATGACCCAAGCCGAAGGCAGAGGCTTTAACCCACTGAGCCACCCAGGCGCCCAGGATGGGTTTCTTATTCAGGTCACTAAAAACACTAAAGGGAAAATTTTTTCTATACAGGAGCTTATTAAAATTAATAACTTTTGGGACGCCTAGGTGGCTCAGTTGGTTAAGCGGCTGCCTTGGGCTCAGGTCATGATCCCAGCGTCCTGGGATCCAGTCCCGCATCAGGGTCCTTGGTCGGCAGGGAGCCTGCTTCTCCCTCTGCCTCTGTCTGCCACTCTGTCTGCCTGTGCTCGTTCGCTCTCTCTCCCTCTCTCTCTGACAAATAAAATCTTTAAAAAGAAAAAAAAATTAATAACTTCTGTTCATCACAGACACTATTGAAAGGGTGAAAAGTCATAAAATGAAAGAAAATATTTCAATACGCATAACTGATTAGTTGTACAAAATAGAGAAATTCTATAAAATTATTTTAAAAGACAGCCCAGCAAAAAAATGGGTGAGGGGCGCTTGGGTGGCTCATTTGGTTAAGTGACTGCCTTCTGCTCAGGTCGTGATCCCGGAGTCCTGGGATCGAGTCCCACATCAGGCTCCCAGCTCCATGGGGAGTCTGCTTCTCCCTCTGACTTCCCCTCTCATGCTCTCTCACTCTGTCTCTCTCTCTCTCAAATAAATAAATAAAATCTTTGAAAAGAAAAAAAAAATGGGTGAAAGTTTTGAATAGATCATTCACTAAAAAAGGAAATCCAAGTAGCCAATAAACATATAGAAAGATGTTCAAATTTGGGAAATGCAAATTAAGCAAACAAATAATCAGAAATAGATTCATAAATACAGGTTGCCAGATGGGACAGGCAAAGGGGATTAAGAAATTTAAAAAATTCCAGTTTTACAATAAATATTTCACAAGATGAAAAGTATAGCAGAGGGGATATAATAAGATCGTAATAACTTCATGTGGTGACAGATACATTTATTGTGTTAAACATTTTGTAAAGTGTACAATTATCAAACCAGCATGTTGTACATCATAAACTAATATTGTATGTCAATTATATTTCATTTTAAAAAAGAGAAAAGAAGCTATGTTCTATGAGAAAAAAAAGAAAAGGAAGGAAATGATAAAAGAATCGTGATAAACTCTAGAGAAGTGGGAGAAGATTATAATCAAACACAAGCATATGGGAAGCTTCAGAGTTTATGTCAAATTTTATTTCTTGATCTGGGTGATGTTTACATGGCACTTAGCTTTATAATTAACTGTACATACATGTTTGTTTTAGAGACTTTTCTGAGTATTATATTTCACAATTTTAAAAAAAACTTACAAAATTTTCTAAAATCCTTTTGTAAATCTCATATCTAGAAATATGTTTCATTACAAATCTTACATCTTTTACAGCATAAAAAATAGTTGGAGATTTGTTGCTAATAATTGTAATAATTTAGATACAACTTCCTTACAAAAATGAAAACTGAATAACACCAATATATAGTTGAATATATATACATTCTAATCACACTAGCATTAAGAGCATAGGATATCAAGCAGCACAAATATTCAGTCCATCAAGCCCTTAAGTTGAACATTTAAGAAAATCCTTTTATCTAGCATACAGTACCAAATAACTATATGAAGAATCTTATAGTTTGTTTTTTTTTTAAGATTTTATTTATTTGTCAGAGAGAGAGAGCACAGGCAGACAGATTGGCAGGCAGAGGCAGAGGGAGAAGCAGGCTCCCTGCTGAGCAAGGAGCCCGATGTGGGACTCGATCCCAGGACTCCAGGATCATGACCTGAGCCAAAGGCAGCTGCTTAACCAACTGAGCCACCCAGGCGTCCCAAGAATGTTATAGTTTAATATTATGGTTTCATGTTGTAGGAATAAAACAGCATTCATATCAGCTTGCAGTAAACAGGCTTAAGCATAAAGTAAACAGATATTTCAAAATGGGGTTTTGGCTTTTAAGAAAATGATACCAGGGATGCCTGGGTGGCTCAGTCTGTTAAGTGCTAACTGTTGCATTTGGGCTCAGGCAGGTCATGATTTCAGAGTGAAGAATGATTAAGACTTTCTTCCTCTCTCTACCCCTCTTCCCCTCAAAGAAAGAAAGAAAGGGAGGGAGGGAGGGAGGGAGGAAGAGAGAGAGAAAGGAAGAAAGAAAGAAAGGAAAAAGAGAGGGAGGGAGGGAGGAAGGAAGGGAGGGAAAATGATACCATGTTTGTTAGCAGTGTTATTCTAAGAAGTATCATTAGGACCTTAATGTTTCACAATCAAATGAAAGTACCTGGATGATCAGAAATTCTCCTGATAAAGTTGAAATATTTTAGTATTTTATACTAAAGTATTTATGTATGTACTTTAGTATTTTATTATTTAGTATTTAGTATTTTATACTAAAGTACATACATAATACTTTGAGTACTGGTAGTAGGCAGTATTTCTTAAAAACTTTCTTGCTTTGGAATTCCACTAAGCAGAAAAATGGAAATAAGTATCGGTGACAGTGTTACTGAAAGAACTGGTTTCGACTCACTGGAAGCAGGTCTTCTTCAAAATTATTAACAACTATTTTTTGATGAATAATTTTGATTCAAGAGTGTGTGCGTATAGGCACTGAATTGTGTCTGCTACCCCTAAATTCATACTGAAGCACTAACCCTCAGTGTGAGGGTATGTGGAGACTGGGCTTTTGAGGATGTAATTAAGGTCAAATAGGTCATAAGGGTGGGATCTTAATGCAATCTGAGTGGTGTCCTTCTAAGAGGAACAGACATGAAGTTTGCAGGGCACAGAGGAAGGGTCAGGTGAAGACACAGCAAGAAGTCTGCAGTCTACAGGTCAGGAAGAGAAGTCTCACCAGAAACCAAGCCTATGTGCACTTTGATCTTGGACTTTAGCCTCCAAAACTATGAGAAAATACATTTCTATTGTTTAAGACCCCCAGTCTGTGGTATTTTGTTATGGCAGCCCAAGCAGACGAATAGGAGTTAATTTTTTTTTTTTTTAGTTTCCTCTTTTCTTTCCCTAAAAAACACTACAGTTGCATAATAACATATCTATACGATATCGCTTCTCATTATTTTTTTTCTAAAGATTTTATTTATTTATTTGACAGAGAGAGAGCAAGCAAGCACAGGCAGACAGAGAGGCAGGCAGAGGCAGAGGGAGAAGCAGGCTCCCTGCTGAGCAAGGAGCCCGATGTGGGACTCGATCCCAGGATGCTGGGATCATGACCTGAGCAGAAGGCAGCTGCTTGACCAACTGAGCCATCCAGGCGTCCCAATATTGCTTCTCATTAAATGTTGCCATCATTGTTGCCATAGCCACACACTGTAAGAAAAGCAATGTGAGACCCCTATGTTACTTCAGTACAAAATAGATTTTCTGTACATCAGCGTGGTTATGTGTAAATTCCTCTGTCTTCCTTAATCATAGCTCTGTATGGGTCTACTCAGACTTCCATAACAAAATGCCATAGACTGGGGGGCTTAAGCAGCATATATTTTCTCACAGCTCTGGAGACTGGAAGTCCCATATCAAGGCTCCAGCCAATCTGGTTTCTGGTGAGAACTCTTTTGGGCTTGCTGAACACTACCTTCTCACACTGTCCACACAGGGTATATCCTCTGTGCTGAAGTGTCAAGGAGAGGGGGGCGCTCTGCCTAGTATCTCTTCTTATAGAGACACTAATCCCATCAGATCAGGACCCCACCCTCATTTAACCTTAGAGGTCTCATCTCCAAATACAGTCCTGGAGGTTAGGACTTCAACATATGAATTCTAAGGGAAACAATCATTCAGTCCATAAAAACCTCTAAACATAACAACCTGTCTTCCTAGGCTATCATTTAATAAAATGTTAGAGCTCCCTACCTCTAGTGGAAAAGAGAGACAACAAAAAGCTGTTCAGTATACAAGCATTGAGATAAAATGCTGTATTTTTTAAATGATTCATTTTCTTAGTAAGTCAATGGTACATACCATTCAAGTGCTACAGGGGATTTGGTCGGAGAAAAGCAAATTTAAACTATAGGAATGATTCTCTGAAGACCTGGGAGAGGCTAGAACTATGCCTTGAAAGATCAGGTGGGATGAAATGAAAACAAAGTCCCCAATTACCAGGGAACTGGCAGGTAACCTGGGAACAGACTTGAGTGTTGCTGTGTGGTCTTGCAGGGAAATAATCATTCAAATACAAAACCCTCCAACAGAGAGATATTCAAAGTGCTTTCCTTTTGATTTAGTTAACATATGGCCACACAGTAGTCCCAGCTATGATCTGTGCTTTATCACATTCCTTGAAAAATCTACTATAGACAATGACACTAACACAGCCAAAAGATAGGTGTCTTAAAAGAAAGCCAAAACTGAGCATTCCCAATCTATTACCTGGGAATCTACATCCCAGCCAATATCCTACAGGATTAAACATCTTTTTAGGTTTCATCAAAATGGTTCTACCAGTAAGGGGTACTCAAATGACAGTCCTGTATATATACTTTTTAAGTTACTACAGTTGCTCTAGTCCGACTGCCTCCCCCCTTTCACTATATCCTCAATTGAACTGACAGATTAGTTTTTCCAGAGCTCCTTAACTCCACTATTAAAAATTATACCTCTGGCCACCTGAATCAAACACAAACCCCTCTGCCTATCATTTAAGTAAGAATCTCCATAATCAAAGCCCACCATATTCTATTCTAGCTTTACTGCCAGACTCAAAACTTGCCCCAAATGCAATGCTAACCTTTGCTCCTTGCCAGACTTGAAAGCTCTTCTGCCTTCTCCTCCATTTGCCATCCATAGCCATACCATTCTTTGTGGGTCACCTCCACGAAGCACACTCTGATGACATCACAGACACAAATTCTTCCTTCATTCAACAACTATGCATTATGAACCTATTCTAGGGGCACCTGGGTGGCTCAGTGGGTTAAAACCTCTGCCTTCGGCTCAGGTCATGATCTCAGGGTCCTGGGATGGAGCCCCGCATCGAATCGGGTTCTCCGCTCAGCAGGGAGCCTGCTTCTTCCTCTCTCTCTGCCTGCCTCTCTGCCTACTTGTAATCTCTCTCTGTCAAATAAATAAATAAAATCTTCAAAAATAAATTTTAAAAAAAGAACCTATTCTGTTCCAGAAGTTGAGAGGGTTCCTTCCTCCTAATTCTTTTTGTCCACATTGTCTGACTTACATTTAATAGTCTTACTACTGTCCAAGTCTTCCAATATGTCACTTTATATTTGTGGAAAAGGATCTCAAATGATTTATTTACTAGTTGGTTCTTCTGTGCAATCTCACAAGTGACTTGGGATTTGTAGGTGCTTTGTCTTGGGAACCAACACACACACGTCTTTTCTGCCGCCCGTAGCCCCTGCTAAAGGGCTAAATACCTGGCTATTAATTGGTGTTAAATATGTTTGCACTTGCAAACCTTGTGAATACTTTTGTGCCTTAGAGGGACAGAAGGAAAGAGAGAAGAGGTTCACATCCCTGGAAAAATTTTTTTCAGTTGCCTAACATTGTCCTTAACTGTAATTTGTTAACAAGTATTTCTGGAGTTCCTACTATGTGTCAGATACAGGCACAAGTATTCTATTACCGTAGAGCCGTAATCACAGCCTTAATTCGCTAGGCGCCTATTATTGTTTTCTGCACGTAGTTAATACTCAACAAGTAAGTGTTGAGTGACTATATGAATGTAGCCTCCTGCTCTCAAGCAGCTCATATTTTAGCAGTGTAGGGGTAAATAGGCTATAGGTGATGAGTAAATAAGTAGATGAGCTAGGTGATTTCAGAGTGTGATAATTACTATGGAGAAAATAAAAAAGGATAATTAATATCATGCAGTTTGCCAATTTGGTTTTTTGTTGTTTTTTGTTCTGTTTTGTTTTAATCAGCAGAGTGAATCATCAGCATGACTTAGTGTTCAATATTGCAATCTCTGGCAGCAGAATTCCTGGGTTCCCAACCCCTGCCTTCTTCCCCCGCTGTGTGGCTCTGGACAAATTACTTAACCTTTCTGGCCTCGTTATCCCCATCCTCTAACAGTGCCTCCTGCATAAGATGGGTTTGAAGATTTTTAAAAAGTTGATAAGCAAAGTATTTGGTACTGTGCCTGGCAACCTAGGAAGCCTTTAAAATGTTAGTGATCTACCGCCGGCCGTCAGGTTAACTCACCTGACGCCCAGCGGAGGTGAGAACCTCAGGAGCCCTGTGTCCCTGAGCCCCCGCCCAGATCCTCGCCTCCTGCCCCAAGCAGGTTATCAAGCTGGGGCTAGCGGGGCGGAGTTTTGACCTTGAACTGAGGTCCTGAGAGGCCGAGGGGTCGGTGTCCCGTCCATCCGCGAAGACGGACGGAGACAGACAAGGGCTGCGGGCTCGAGGTGGGCGGCGGGCTCCCCAGCTCCTCCCTCGGGCAGGAGGCCTCGAGGGCTCACACCAGCTCACCCCGGACGCCCTGCAGCGGCGGGGGGATGGGCGGGGCTCTCCCCCAGCGCGGGCCTCTCGGAGCCGCGGTTCGCTGCGGAACGGGTCGGGACCGCGGCGCCCAGCACCTCGTCGCCCTGCCCCCAGCCCAACGGTCGCGAGGCCGCGGATGGGCCTGGCGATTGGCCGGGAGAGTGCGAGGGGCACGCGGGCGGGGGCGGGGGCGGGGGCGGGGATGAGGGGCGGGGGGCGGGCACAAGCGCGCAGGCGGCGCGGCCGGCACGCGGCGCTCGCGCTCCCTGCTTAAATGAGCCTGGGCTCCCCGCGCCCGCCACTTCGGAGGGGCTCGCGCCGCGGCCGCCGGAGGAGCGGCCCGTGCGGGTGCCGTCCCTCGCGCCAGCGCGCCTCGGCTCCGGGGCAGTCGATGGGACAGAGCGCCTTGGAGCAGGAGGCGGCGCCCGTCGGGGGGCTCGGGCAGCGCGGGAGCCCGCCGGGGGGCTCGGGCATGGCGGGCTGCAGGACCTGAGCCCTGCCCCGCGGGGAGAGGCAGCCTGGTGGCGGACGATGGGGGCCGAGCGGGACTGCCGCCGCGCCGGGCCGTGAGCGCCGCGCCACCGCCTCCTCGCCGCCGTCGCCGCCTCGGCCCCTCGCGAAGCGCCGGGCCGCTCGGGAACATGGCCCTGGAGCAGCTCTGCGCGGTCCTCAAAGGTAAGCGCCGGGGGCCGCGGACGGCGCCCCCTGCGGGCCGACGCCGGCGTCTTCGCGTCCCTCCCGGGCGCCCGACGCGCCTCTTTGTCTGGTCCGCGCGGACCTCGGAGCTCTCGCGCCCACCCGGATGGACTTGCTAGCGGAGCGCCTCTCCCCCAGCCCTCTGCGTGTGGGCAGGCTCCGCGGGGCGCTGGTGGGGACGCGCGGTAGAACGGGAAGCAGCGGCCCGCCGGGGCCCTCCGAGCCGTGTCTTCGCGCCTCTGCGTTTCAGTTCCGCGCATCGCTTCGCAAAGTTGTGGGGTCCGTGTAACTGGGGCTAAGGCCGGTCTTTTTCAGCATTCAGTGACAAAGTCATTCCACGCAAACAATAAAAGCCCCGGCCGAGGCGTCGCTGAGCCGCTCTCGACAAGCCCCGCGCTGGCGGAGGGCGGGTGGCCGGTGGCGGAACGGCCTGTGAGCCGGGCCGGGTCCCACCTGCTGCGGCCGCGGAGGCTGCGGCACCACTGCGGGCGCGGAGACCCGGCTCGGCCCGGCCCAGAGCCCGCTGCTCGCGGCCGCGCCCCAGCGCTTCCCGGGACCTCGGAATACCGTGCCGCGGTGTCTGGTCCTTTTTGATTTGTGGCACCGGGAATTAAAACAGTGG
>ML106213.1:0-19740 GCA_003697995.1 Taxidea taxus jeffersonii | reverse complement strand
GGCTTGCCAAGCGTACAAGGCTCCGAAACACTCTAGAGCTCCTTTGCATTTTCCTGGAGGTGTTAATTTACATTGAAATTTATATGCACGGATAATTAAGGTTGTGATACAAAGTTGCTTCCGAAACTCGGACTGAATAATTCCTTTTTTCAGTCGTCAGAGGAAGAGCACCACCACCAAAAAACGGCTTCCCTTTCCCCCCACTGATTTAAATTGAAAACTGAATAGCTGTAGGTTGATAATGCTATGAAATATCCTGTTTTTTATATTGGGTAAGGAGTTAAGGTATTGTATTAGCAGTGCCACATATAGATTATTGTATCCTGATATTTGTACAGTGACAAATGTTGGGTGTTTTTTTCCCATTCCAAATTAACACTTTTTTCAAATTTGTTTATTAGAAAATTCAGTGTAATTTTGCTTTTAATTTTAACTGGACAATTGCCTGCTTTCTAGATTTTCCTAAATGCATAATTGAGACTTCAGCAGTTTAATTTCAAATGTTTCCCCAACTATATACTTATAGACTTATACCAGGACTTTCTATCT
Organism: Taxidea taxus jeffersonii; assembly: GCA_003697995.1. Taxonomy (NCBI): domain Eukaryota; kingdom Metazoa; phylum Chordata; class Mammalia; order Carnivora; family Mustelidae; genus Taxidea; species Taxidea taxus. Next base: position 19,191 of record ML106213.1, on the reverse strand, counting down.
AGTGAATATTTCATATAACTCCATGAATTCTTAGTGATTCCTTCACTAAATTAAAATTTAAAATTCTGGGGGCGACTGGGTGGCTCAGACGTTAAGCGTCTGCCCTCGGCTTAGGTCATGCATGATCCCAGGGTCCTGGGATCGAGCCCCACACGGGGCTCCTTGCTCGGCGGGGAGCCTGCTTCTCCCTCTTCTGCTCCCCGGCTTGTGTTCCCTCATGGGCTGTGTCGCTCTCTGTCAAATAAATAAGATCTTTTAAAAGAAAATTTTAAACTCTGATAATTTAGTATAGTTTTCCTATCTGTAAATCCTAATTTGTGTAGCCATTTCTTGGAAATTAGATTGTTTTATTCTTCCAGAATAAATTCTATATGCACAGTAGGTTTTCGGTTAGTGTTCATTATCCAAATTTGTTTCGTTGTCTTGATTGCTTTATGGTTATGGACACCATGACACCCCATCTGGGCAGCCCCCTAAGGAGCAATAAGTTAGCCCTGTTACACAGCTCTACCTGCAGAACTTTATGGGAACTGAGCCGGATAGGACAGAATTGCTGGTCCTCCTGAATCCTGAAGGTATTTGCCCCTTTTCTGCCTCTGCTTTTGTCGTTGGTACATACCGCCCTCTCTGGTCACTGTGGTGAAGCACTTAGTTGTCGCGCCTTTCAGGGAAGAATGCTGTGGTGATGGCAGAGCTGACAGTGAAAACAATGTAGTATTTGGCTTTGCTTTTTGTGTACACTAAAACCTACAATTGTTTTACATGCTGGAGCATTTTTAAAGGTCAAACTAAGTTGTAGGCTTGCTAGAGATGAAACAGCTATTTTTAAGTCTCCTCAAGTTTGTGTGTGTGTGCTTGTAAATATGGGGAATTGGTCTAGAAAGCTTCAAGAAATTAATGAAAGTTGATTGTGAGAAGCAAATCTGGGAGATAGAGACTGGAGTGAGGGGAAGACTTCTATTTCACTGCACCCCCATTTGTAACCCTTGATTTTTCTTAACCAAATGCTGTGTGTTACCTATACAAAAAATTATTTTTAATTTTAAAAAATTATCTTTTTAGAAAAGTACTAGATTTTCCTAGTGCTCCCATTCATTGTGTGCATTAAGGCATGAAAAAGCAGCCCTTAAGTATTCTGTGAGGTGAATTGCTTCGATGCTGAAGAGATTCTTATCAGAAGCAGTTTTTTAATATTTGCATAATTATAGCTGTTACCTACCCAAAGCCTTGTTTGCAGTATTGTGGTCAGTTTTAACTAAAACAAATCATCCATAATAAATGTGTGAAATCTTAAGTAGAAGGTAATTTTCTTTAAGATGCCATTGATTCTTTTTGTTTTACTCTCAGCGGTGAGAACAAAAGGATAACTCTACTAGGCTTTTCAAACATTTCATGTGTTGTTAAAACTGAATAATTCACTTTTAACTGTTTATGATCCCTCCGGGTCTTATAAAATTCTATTTAACTTTCTGTCAAAGTTAAATAAGCATCATAGTCACATGAAATATTTGCATTAGTATACAAACCCATATTTTACTATTTTATTCACTCTTCACACTTTAGACGACTCCTATTAGATTCAGTTATATTTAAACTGTATAAACTACTATAAAATTTATCGTGTAACAGCATAAATATCCCTCAGCACTATATTTTTAAAATCTTACCTGAGACTGACAAAATTTAATACCTGTCTGTTCATATGCCTCATCCAAAAAACTAGTAAACTGTACAAAAATAAGTGCAGTACTGGAAAACTGTCCCTTTAATCGTGAAGTTTTAAACATAGTCTTATTAAAAATTAACTTGTTGACTTTTCTCCCCTGGAATAGGGGAAATGTTTTAAGGCTGAAAATTGAAGTCTGACTAAACACTGATTTTATTATAGTAAATCCTCAAACTAGAATCCAGTTTATCTATGTTTTGAAACCAGATTCACCTGTTAGAAAAAAAATAAGCAGCCCTGTAATACACATGCGCATTACAAAACAAGTTCATATCCAAAGTTTTAAAATAATCTCATGTTATTATGTTTTTGGTTATTACCCATTCAGCAGTCTCCTATAGTTTTTTTTTTTTTCAGTCTCATTTTTTCATTTTATGCTCCTTGCAGAGGAATTCTTGATGTTTAAAAAATGTGTCCCTCAATCACTATGCAATCCCAGTTATTATGGTCATTGATTTGAAAAGGGGAACCCTAAGATGTTACTGGGTCCATTAGTTTTCAGACTTTCTGTAGAGGAAAACTTCCTCAAAAGGGACCCTTCTGAGGGGGTACTTAAAAACAAACTATTCAGGGGCACCTGAATGGCTCTGTGGGTTAAGCCTCTGCCTTCAACTCAGGTCATGATCTCAGGGTCCTAGGATCAAGCCCCACATCAGGATCTCTGCTCAGCAGGGAGCCTGCTTCCCCCTCTCTCTGCCTGCCTCTTTGCCTACTTGTGATCTCTCTCTCTCTCTCTCTCTCTCTGTCAAATAAATAAATAAAATCTTCTAAAAAAAAGTATACAAAGATAATAGATGAGAGTCAGGTTGCTGTAATTGGTGAGGGACCTCACCCTCTCAGAGGGTCATCAGAGTGGCCTCCCAGAACTAATACTTTTTAACATGTTTATTATTATCACTCAAAATTGCAGTGTACTAATCTGAAATGTCAGTTCTTCCTGAGCAAAATGGCATTAAAACATGTTGGTTTAAACATGCCTGGGCTAGTATGTTGGGAATTACAACACTAGTGGGTAAGGAGATACCACTCTTTAAAATGTGACCTGGTCAACTTAAAATTTGTTGCTGTGAATGTCTAAAGAAGACTCCTATAAAATGAGAACATACAAAACCGCCCTCTTAGGAGCACTTGGCCAGCAAGGAGGTTGCCACATTTTGCAGGAAAAAAAGCATTTCTGCTATAGTTAGTCTTTCTTAAAGTGGTTGGCAGTTAGCATATGTAGGTTGGAGATCCCAAAGTTTGCCAAGTCCATCCTCTTTCTTAACTAATAAGTAAAATTGAGTTTGATTAAATTTGGGTACTCTGTTTTGTGGAAAGTAGTTTATCAAAAACAAGTTACTACTAACTCAAGTAGTATGTGGACTCTCATCGAACTCCATTCTGCTTTCATTATTGAAAACAGTAAAGAGCTGGGGCGCCTGGGTTGCTCAATCAGTTAGGCGTTTGCCTTTGGCTCAGGTCATGATCCTGGGGTCCTGGTATGGAGCCCTGCATCGGGCTCCCTGCTTGGCAGGAAGCCTGCTTCTCCCTCTCCTGCTCCCCTTGCTTGTGTTCCCTCTCTCACTCTCTATCTCTCTTAAATAATTTAATTTAATTTAATTTAATTTAAAAAAAAAATAGTAAAGAGCAAGGAGACCTTACAGCCATTGTTATATCTGGCATCTTGTGATAGATTCTACAGACCTTACATTTTACACTTTGGTGCTTAAAACAGGAAGGCTTATTTGAAAGAGGCACATTTAAATACTAACAGAGGTAAATTGAGCCAGCCTGAGAAAAGTAAGCTTAGTGGCTGGATATCTGAAAAGAAAAAAAAAAATCAGTTCTTTTTTAGGTATTTATCTAATTTTTATTGAATGCTATTGTGGGCCATGCAGTCTTCTAGTTACTAGAGATGCATCAGTGAATCAGACAAGGCTCCTCTTTCTAGTAGGAATTGACAAATAATAAGCAAAATATCAAGTGATATAAATAATAAAAATACTTATATAATAAAACAGAGCGAAGGAGAAAATGAAGAGCTTCTTTAGGAGTCAGAATGTCCTCACAAGACCTGAATGACAGGAAGGAACCAGCCATGCAGAGAGATTCAAGGCAAAAGCCTAGTCCCTAAGGCAAGAAATTAGCTTGGTGTGTTGAAGTAGTGGGAAGAAGGCCTCTCTAGCAATCAGGAGGTCAGAGAAATGGTTAGATGCCAAATCACATAGGACATCTGGAGTCAGTGTAGGGGGTATGGGTTTACTCTAAATGTAATGGGACTGTATTGGAAGATTTTATGAAAGTTTTATCTGGTTTATGTCTTAAAGGGGTCACTGGCTGCTGAGTGCAGAATAAACTGTAGGGGACATGGCAGAAATAACCAGTTGTCTCCCAATATCCATTTTACACTTCAGTAATTCTCTGAATTTTAATTAAGCCTGTGACCATGCAGCAGAAACAGTAGATTTGCCAGTTTTCCTTAGGGTTAGGTGTGGTCATGTGACTAAGTGAGTGGTCAACTAGATGTGTGTGCAACTTTGAGAAAGTGGTTTTTTTTTTGTTCAGTTAAAATTTTTATTTTGAGATCATTGTAGATTCTAGGCAAATGTGTTTAAAGGAAGGAGGAATGTCCTGTGTTATTTCTTCATTCTTTCTGGCTCTTAACACAGGCATGGAAGCTGTAATGAAGATATAATGGCTGGCACTTTGGCATCCATGTGGGACCATAAGATGAACTTGGAAGGGAAAGTCATATACAACTGAACAAGATAGAAGGAGCTTAGGTCCCTAGTAATGATAGCCTTCACTCTAACCCTTAACTACTTATCACAACAGTTTGTATACTTGCCAGAAATATATTCTATCTTGTGTAAACTTGTGTAAAAGTAAAAGAAACAGAACCAGACAGAGATAGAGAACTGCTAATATGCATAGAAGCAAAAAATCTGAATGCTATCAAATAAAATTAATTTTGAAAGTTCCTAGAAAAAGCAGGTTTTAAACACTGTAAAGGTAATTTGGTGGAAGCAAAGGGCGATCCATGGCAAGTGCAGAGGTTTAGAAACAAGAAATATTTGTAGAAACATGGTGAGAATAGGTACCAAGCTTTCAACAACATTTCCAAAACGAGCTCAGCGACTCCTTTTTGCTTGCCCTCTACCCTGCTTCATCCCTTTTGACCCGGCCTTGCCCCTGCCATCACCAGTGGAGAAAATGGGCATCCTCTTTCCGTCTCTTGCAGTATACTATCATTCTCTTATTGCGGTGGCTGAGCTGCAAAGCATGGTCCCAAGGCCAGCAGCTTTAGCATCGCTAGGGAATTTGTTAAAATGTAAGTTCTCAAGCCCTACCCCAGACCTACTAGGTCAGAACTCTGGAAGTAACGCCTGCTCCCCCAAATCTGTGTTTTAATAAGTTCTCCAAGTGATTGTGGTGCACACTACTGTCCCAGTGATTGATTCCATTCTCCCACCTAGAAGTAGACTTGCTGGGTGGGATTTGTGCATTTTTAAACCCCGATATGTATTACCAGATTGACCTCCAAAAAGTTACGCCAGTTTGCAGTCCAGTGACAGTGTATGTCAGTTTCCTATATCCTGACCAACAGTAGAATCTACGTAATTTTCTAATGTTAGACTAAATCTTTATATTGTTTTGGTTTTTGGCACATTTTTCTGGTGACATAATCTTTTTTTCTCAGTTATTTGTAGTTTTTGTTTGTCTTTAGTAAGTGAAGGTGTTCTCCACTCAAAAGGATACATACATAATTCACCTTTTTTGGTTTTCCAATATGGTAGTTTTTCTATTTAGCATGAAGACAGGGATCTGCTTTTTTTTTTTCCCAAATAATTATCAGGTTATCCCAGAATCATTTATTAAACCTATCCTTTCAGTGAGAGTTTCAAATATCATACATAAATTCTGGATTATATATATCTATTTCTTGAGCTTTTTCTTTTCTTCCATCTTCTTTAAGCTCCTTGAGAATAAGGACCAAGACTGCTTGGTTCGTTGCTGTAGCCTCAAGGATGGACCCTGTAATATAGATGGGGCTGGATATGTTTGTTGACAGATCATCTATTTCTTTTTATACCATTGCTACATTTTTAATTACTGTAGCTTTACAATAAGTATTTTTTATGTATTTTATGTCTTTTTATTTTTTAATTTTTCTTAGCTATTATAAAAAAGTCTTCAAGGTGAGCATCAGCAATATTTTTAGTCCCCCAGAAAACTAAGATTTTGATTAAAATATAATTAAATATATGGCTTATTGGGAAGAATTGTTACCTTTATGTTGTTTTATTATCCAAAACATATTGTTTCTCCATTGTATTAAATTTATTTACTTGTTTATTTAATTTATTTTAGTCTTATTCTCTTCTCTTAATAGGTGTAATAATTTTCCAAGTAATTATCTTGGGATTTCTAGATTTTAAATAACATTATCTATAAATAATAATTTTGTCTCCTTTCCAGTATTTATTGAATTGGCCAGAGTTTCCACTATTAACAGTAGAAAGAATAAAGTTGATCTTAATTTTTACAGTGGAAGGTAAGGCCTTAAACTAGAAGGCCTGGGCAGAATAGGACAGTGATTCAAGGCAAAAGGAATATCCTTGATCCTTCAACAGCATCTGTCTTTATCATGTAAATCTCCATTTAAAAATTTTTTTTTCTTTTAAGAGAGGAGAATGGGGTGTAGGGAGGGACAGAGGGAGTGGGAGAGAGAGACACTCTAGCATGGAGCACACTGCAGGGCTCTAGACAGGACTCATGTCCAGGCTCAATCTCACCGGGCTCGTGGCCAGGCTCAGTCCCTGAGATCATGACCTGAGCCTAAATCAAGAGTCAGTGCTTAACCAACTGAGCCACCCAGGCTGCACACACATCGTTACAGGGCCTCAACTAAACTCCAGAACCAGATACATGGGGATAAATGGTGGGCACTTCTGTTTTAAGCATCAAATCACAAGCAGTTCTCTATATAACTAAACAACATGGTTAAGGAGTTTGGAATTTTTGTTTTGGCATGGATTTCTACCTTAAAGAATCAGTGCCTTCTTGGGCACATGATCTTTGAATTCAAAATGTGTGGTATTTCTGAATTTGAGAAATTACTGATCCTTTGGGTAAGAGGAAGAAGGGAACAGTGGTACTTGGTTGGAACGAAAGACAGAACAAAGCACCACGGCCCGGCTTCCTGTACTAAATAAGTCCTGTGTTTGCCATTAATGGAGTTTGTTTAAATACCCAAGCCTGGTTATAACAAGCAATTTGCAAAGATCCTATTATACAACTAGCAGGAAACTGTTTATTATGATATAGAATTTAGAATAATTAACAGTCACAACTGTATCACTAAATGCTTCTGTCCCTAATTGTTGTGCAGATTCACCCTGTTCTTTGTATAAAATTTTTATATTCAGTAGCACAACTCATTTGGTTGATTGAGTCGTGGATAGTTTTTTTTTTAAATATCTGGGGGAAAAGAAAATTGCAAGCAACCCTCTAAATAAAGTAGAGCAGAAAAATAGGGTTATTTGGGCTTATAATTTTATTTTTAAAATGATCTACCATAGTTACACAATCTGTAGATTTCATAAGCCAGATATTTTATGTAAACACATTTTATTGATCATTATATAATTTTACTGGCACTGTTCATCGTTTTACCATAGTTTTACTGTTGCTTTCCTGGTTTCAGCTTGGTGATTTGTTACTTGCCCTGTCTGACTGGCTTTGTGTTACTTATATACTGTGAATTATAAATGTGAAAACTAGTAAATTGTTATGCCTGTGATTCAGGAGGGAAGGTATACTGAGCACAAAATTTTGATCAGTTGTGTATCATCTGAATGATAAGCCTTGGGACATAGTGTCCTCTAACAAGATAAATTGATACAAATGGATGTGTTATTTGCTGAATTTTCAGATACCTAATATTGCTCTAGGTTTTTCTTTTTGATCATAAATATTCTGTTTAGAAAAAAAGCAAAACATGTTTCAATTCTCCATTCCTCAAACTTGATCCAGTGCAGTTGTGAAGAGTTTGAAGGGAGAATTTTTCCTATATAACATGAGGGCTTCAACACTACTAGCAACCAAAGAAAGGGAAGGGGAAGTGAAAGTTGTTGAGAAAAGACAGAGGAGACAAAGGTCAGCAAGGATACAGGAAGCTAAGAAGATGCTGGTGATTAGATTACAAAATGTAAACAACTGAATGGCAAGAATTATCTTTTTCACACTGGGGACGTGGATAGTGGATGCTCAGTTCATGCTACTGCATGAACAATGATAGGACCATCTACCAGTCACTTAACTAGCAACTTCACTTCAATGCCTGCATTTCTTTCACTGCTTTCATCCTATAAGTCACCATTTGTGGTTAACTCTACATCTGAATCATGTTATAAATTTCTCCTCCTTTCCATTTCCAGTACCACTGCTCTGCTTCAAGACCTTATCATTTTTGCCTCCGGAATGGCTTTCTCTCTTCTCTTTGGAAGTTTAGACTACATGAAACCATCAGGATTATTGGTCTAGAACACAGATGGGATAATATCATTCTCTAGTTTAAAAACCCAAAATGAGGGGTGCCTGAAGGGTTCAGTTAGTTAGGCATACGACTCTTGCTATCAGCTCAGGTCATGATCTCAGGGTTGTGAAGGTGTGGAGTCTGCTTAAGAGTCTTTCTCTCCCTCTGCCCCTCCCCCTGCCTTAAAATAATGATTAATTAATTAATTTCTAAAAATAATAATAAAAACCCAAAATTACTTCTCATTATAGTCAAAAGTCCAGACTCTTCAGCATGATAGTCAAGCCTTTTTATAGTCAGACCTCATCCTGTTTCTCACCTGATACACCACCATCCCCTTCCTTGTGCTGGAGCTACTGTGATATTCAGAGTTCACCAGCCTCCATAGATCATGCTCCTCCATGCTTTTGTCTAAGCTGTTTCTTTCTCTGTATCCTAGATTGAAGTCATGTAACGTGCAAATAGAATATACCTTCTATTTCTGGAATTTTCCTCACTCTGTTGGTCTTAACCCCCAGCAGAATGAATGGTTCCCGGCTCTGCTTCCGTTATGCTTTCTGTGTAACTCCTATTAAACTTCTGTTCACCTTGTATTGTAAATTCTTTTTTGACAGTAGACTGACTCCTTAAAGATCCTTAGCAGACATCCTTAGCAGAATGCCTAGCATATAACAAGTAGTACTATGTGTGTCATCATCTCATTTAATCTCAAACAGCGTTACAAGGTTTGGTGCTACTGGAGCAACATCCTCAGTTTACCACTAAGTAAACTGAGCTAAAAAGGCCTCGCGGTCGGTACACGGTAAAACTGGAATCCCAGCCTGGATCCACCTAACTAGTAAAGTCCATACTCTTAACTATTTTGCTGTATTTCACCCCCCAACATCTGTGTATCCTTGGTGCCTGCTACCCTTTGGTACAGTAGGTGCTCTGTCAGTGCTCATTGACTGGATTATAGAAACTCCAGTTCACACAGGACTTGGAGGCACTGTGATTTCCATTGAAAGGGAGAGTGAAAGATAGCAGCGCACCATTCATAAAAATAAAATGTTTAAAAGAATTTTAATGTATTTGAATCAAAATACATACATATACAAAACAACTCGACGTGTTATTGACTGGGTCTCGGAAATGTTCAACTTCGGAAAAAAGCTTCATTTTCTAAATATGCTGGCTTTTGTAACGCAGGACACTGCATAGTACTACACAGTTATAAAACGTCTTGAATTGATTTCTGGGACACTGCTGCCCCCTTACTTCTGTCTTAGTAATAAATTTCTCACAGGTCAGGTAATCTAATTGAACTTTTACTGGCATAATACATTGTAGAGCTAACCATATAATGCATGTAAACTCTTTTTGAGATGGAGTACAGTGAATGTAGGATAATTGGGGTCAACAAAGTTTTTTGCAAAAAACTATGTTTTAAATCTATCATAAACTGAAAAATGCTTTAAATGCCATATACTGTTAGTGCTTATATAAATGACTACAGTATCAATTGTTGTTTTTCTTGGGTTGTCTTAAGTGTCAAACAGTAAATCGAAACATAACATTTAACCCTTAAAAATCTTGAGACTGAATGTTAGTAAGAAATAGCCTTAATTAATCTTTTCTTTTCCATCTGATTTTCCTTATAGATTTAGTAAAATGTAATATAGATTCAGTTTTTTAACTTTTCTTTTCTATTATTTCTCTAGTGTTGTTAATAACAATACTTGTAGTCGAAGGGATTGCTGTGGCCCAAAAGACCCAAGGTAAAGTACTTTCAGTGATAACTTACCACATATTCAGGACAGTGAGTGGGATGGCTTATTGGAAAGGATTGCAACTTTTGAATACTATTTCCATAATCCCTCTGGGGTGTTCCATTGACCTAAGGCTTTCTGTCAACCTAGCAGCTTCAATTTTATTGGGTTCAGCTGCAGTTAACTGGAGTAAATTGTCAACATAAAGTCTTTTTTTTTTTTAAGATTTTTTTTATTTATTTGACAGATAGACATCACAAGTAGGCAGAGAGGCAGGCAGACAGAGAGGAGGAAGCAGGTTCCCCGCCGAGTAGAGAGCCCAATGGAGAGCCCAATGTGGGGCTCTATCCCAGGACCCTGGAATCATGACCTGAGTGGAAGGCAGAGGCTTTAACCTACTGAGCCACCCAGGCACCCCTGTCAACATAAAGTCTTGCTGATAAATTTTTTTAATGGGCATCACTAGTAGCTCCTAGCACACTATGGATTATGTCTAAAAATTAAATGAGATTCATGCATTATCACTCAGCAAAAATAAAAATCCTTTTTTCAGTGTAGACAAATGAAATATTTCCATCAGTCTTGTTAAAAGCCCTGTGGACCTGTTCTGATTATCTTGTTTATGAAAGAAGATAAGCTAGTGTGCTTTTCAAACCAGATTTTCATGTCAGTTTAGAACATTTACTGGTTTACTTTTTACTTTAATCTAAGTCATACATACACATGACAAAAAGTATTCTGAAAAGCTAATTATGAAAAAATAGTTTTCTGTCCTCTGCTACTCTACTTCCTTTTCCATGGAGATAATCAGAATTTTAGCTGAATCTTGGTATTTCCCTGCATATTTCTAAATAAAATGTTATACTATTACTTCTTAATTATTTCAGTTTTACATATTTAGACAGTATTTTCCCACCACAGAAGATGAAAATTTAGCTCTTTCATGCACCTACTTTTTCTACCCCTGACTATATACCAGTGTTCTATTACTTTCCTTCTGAACCACCTGTTTTGGTGTAGTTCTGTCATAATTATGGTCACACCTATATTGAGAATTTAAGTCACTCATGGAGCTTTTTCCATATGAAAATTTTGTTTTTCAGTTTAGGAAATTTTTATTTCTTTTCTCCTTGTTTAAGTTTTTAAATTCCCTTTTTTTTTTTTTTTTTTTTTTGGTTGTTGTTTTATTCTTAAGAAACTTCAGTTTGGTTATGGAATATTCTTGTGGTTGTTTTTCTATTTTCCATCTGTCTTTCTACTCTGTTTTCTTCTCAGTCTCTATTGAGACTTCCCTAGCTTTACCCTCTATACCAGAAATTGGAAAACTTTTTCTGTAAAGGGCCAGCCAATAAATATTTAGGATTTTACAGGCCTTACAGTCTCAGAAGCAACTACTCACTTTTGCTGTTGTAGCATGAAAACAGTTGTGCACCATATAGGCACATGAATGGACATCGGTGTGTTCCTTTGTAAACTTGCCTTATGGTAACAGGCCACAGGTCGTATGTGGCCCAGAGCTACACTTTGCGGTCCTCTGCTTTAAAATTTCTACTAATTTTTCCTTTTTTTCTTTTCTTTTTCTTCTTCTTCTTCTATTTTTAGAAAATTTTTGTTTTCTGAATATTTTTAAAGTATCCTTACTCTTGTTTTATGGATATCCTTTTTATCCGAGGGGATTAAATGACAGTTTTGTTTAGTTTTTAGTTTGTTTTTTTATATAATCTTTGTTTCCTCAGAAACAAAATTTGTTTTCTTCTTGTTTTTTATTCATTGTTTGTGTTAGAGGCTTTCCTCAAATATCTGGTGATCCTTGACTATTTATGAGAGGAGTACTAAAATCTATTGACTTTTCCATGAAAAGTCTGCAGGTGTAGAAGGACTTGTTTGCTGTGGCCCTCGCTGGTGAGTGACCCAGCACTGGGGAATTCCGAGTCCATATTGCTGGCACTTTTCCTTTGGACTCTTGAGAATCCCCAAAGAGGAAGCTTTCCATTTCCTGTTCAGACAGACATTCTGCATCTCACCTAGAGGCTTTGAAGGAGTTGAGTGGAGGAAGAGGCCAGGAATACCATTTGAGGTGTTAACGTTCCCTAGTCTCCTTGTTTGCAGGCTGGTGTGGTCACCCCCAGCTGTGCCGGGCTTCTCCTGGTCCAGTAACATTGCTTTATCCTCTGCAAAGGAATCATCTCATTTTCGGATGTGGTGACAGAGCAGCAGCTTCCTAGATTTGTAGAGTAGGGGAGGGTATTAGAAATCAGATTGATTCTGAATAGACTTTTAGCCAGGCCTCCTGTTTTTAGAAACAACAATTTCACCACCACCTGTCATGCCCTCTCCTGCTCACCAATACTGCCAGTTCTTGTGTTTGTAACTACCTCTTTGTTCCTCTTCAGGGGGTTATTTTTGCCCTTAAAAAATCCAGTACTGTTAGTGGAGTTTAAGGAGAGAGAACTAAATGCATGTGTTCAATCTACAATCTTTAACTAAAATCCCTTTGTAATCTTTGGATCCTATTTGGCTTTTGTGTTAAACTAAATATAGAGGTACCATACTGGAGATAAACCCCTGGGATCCTTTTATTTTTATGTTAGAACTGAATTTTATAGAGTTGCACTGATTTATCAGATTCTCCCACACAGCTTTGCCCTTGTAAAATCTAAGCATTTTATTTCCCTGCTCTCCTACAGGGCAAACTTGTCCTCTAGCAGCAAGTTCTTCCCACTGGCACAGCATACAATTTTACCTTTCTCACACTTCTGCTGTATTCAGTTTGTTGCACTAAACTTGGCAGTGGTTCTTGCAAAATTATATACACTATCTGTGTAACATAGAGTGGGCAATTGTATGGCTGAATTGTGGGGAAAAGAGAAGAATGCTGTTCTCTTTTGCTGTAATTCATATTTTAAATGCCATTTTTCCCTAAGATGGACAGAATATTGGAATCAAGCATATTCCTGCAACCCAGTGTGGCATTTGGGTTCGAACCAGCAATGGAGGTCATTTTGCTTCACCAAATTATCCTGACTCTTATCCACCAAACAAGGAGTGTATCTACATTTTGGAAGGTATTTGACCAATTTCTGTCTTTTAACGGATGAATTTTAACTTTATTGTAAAACTAAGTACATTGGTAAGATGCCCAGTTTGAACAAAATTTATACATGTGTTTGAACTAAACTCAATAATTATAAATGTCTGAATATTGAACACATTAACAAAATAATAGTTGAAATTTTATAGGAATTTTGAGTCTCCTAAAATATAATTCAACCAGATGCATCATTGTAAATGAGAAACTTCTCTAATAAGGAAGGAAGGGAGGGAGGGAGGGACTCAAGCTTACTGGCATCTCTTATGCCTTAATGCAAATTTATGTCCATAGTTACATTAGTTGGTGTCATTTCTTCTGTTTTTCTATTCATTGTATCTCATGAACTAAGCAGTAGCTTTTCTAGTCTAATTTTAATCAATTAAGTAAATTAAGTAAACTTAACTAATTTAATAAACAGCATATTCCACAGGGAAACATCACTGTAATTCTGCAAAGCAGCATTGTTACTATTGATATAAAGTGTAACATTAATCATGAATTTCATATATAACAGTCCTCATGATTCTTACCTGTGGAACAGTAACAGAGCAGTTGCTTTGCTTTTTCCACTTGTGTCAGGACATTTATACTTTGTGTTGCCCTGATTTGCTTGCTTCTGTTTTCTAGCTGCTCCACGTCAAAGAATAGAGTTGACCTTTGATGAACATTATTATATAGAACCATCATTTGAATGTCGGTTTGACCACTTGGAAGTTCGAGATGGGCCTTTTGGTTTCTCTCCACTTATAGATCGTTACTGTGGTGTGAAAAGCCCTCCACTAATTAGATCAACAGGGAGATTTATGTGGATTAAGTTTAGTTCTGATGAAGAACTTGAAGGACTGGGATTTCGAGCAAAATATTCATTTATTCCAGGTAATGAAGTTGTCTTTTTTTTTAGTGGGTTTACTCTGGTTTTAGAATCTTATGTCTGGAAAAGAGAGAATTTAGTCAAGTTAATCAAACCAAGGTTTTAAAGAAACTAGCAAGGCCAAAGGGAAATCACTTCATGGAGAAATAAAACCAAAAATTGGAAATAGATGTGGTGAGTGATGTGAAGTGTGTAAACCTGGCGATTCACAGACCTGTACCCCTGGGGCTAAAAATACATCATATGTTTATAAAAAAAAAATTAAAAAGAAAAAAAAACTGGAAAAAGAACTGTATCACTTGAATTTTGAAGCATTTCATAGATGGTATCACAGTTTTCTTAGATTTCTTTATGTTTTATAATGTATATCAGGGCTAAAAACATCAAGATGAATGTATTTTAAAAGATAATTCAGCAAATTGTCTTATTTCATAATCCCTACCAAAAATTATTTTGGCAGGTTTTTTCCATTGGAATGCTTGAATTAACCACTCATTTGAATAATCTCTAGAAAATATTGAGCAATAGAAACTGCTCTGCACTTGGAAGCAAAAGACCTGTGTTTGAATCCATTCTCTGTTACCTGACAGCTATAAGACTATTCGGCACAGTTGCACCTGAGGGTTGCTATTTGTAAAATGGGAATACTGATGTATTACTTTCCTGAGTCTGCCTTAACCAACTATAAATTTAGCAGCTGAAAATAATAGAAATTTATTCTCTCAGAATTCTGGAGGGCAGAAAACCCAGCAGCTCCACGTTTCTTCTGGGAACTCTAGGGGAGAATCCATTGCTCACCTCTTCTAGCTCCTGGGGGCTTCCCCAGCCTTCCTGGATTTGTGGCCACATCACTCCAGTCCCCACCTCTGTCTTCACATTGCCCTCTCAGAATCCTTAACTTAATCCCATCTTCTGTTTGTAATGTAATATTCACTCTTTTTTTTTTTTTTTTTAAACCACATAAAGTAATATAGGTTCTGAGGATTTGGATTAGGGTCTCCATTCAACCCACTCTGCCTGTCTTACCCTGCCCTGTAGTATGTGCAAACACTTTGAGACCTGCAAAGCCTCTCTGGTATAAAACTGTGCAGTGCATATCCCTAATGCAGAAACACAAAGATCTATAAGTTATTGCTCCTGTCTTCAAACAACTTGTAGACTAACAAGATGAAAAAGTAACAGTGTACCAATTATATCATCTCTTTGCTCTTATTTGTTTTCATGTAAGAAATTTGTTAATTTAAAAATATATATATCCAAATGAAAAGAAAAATCCATAATCTTACCATCCTCTATATGAAAAAACCACTTTAACAATTTGGTGTGCATCCCTTCAGATGTTTTTCTGTATCTCTTTATTTTGTTTTATATAAGTGACAACATTTATATTACCTGCTTTTTTGCCTGAACAACATAATCAATTTTTTTTCTTGTCAGTAAACATGGGAATTTTTAAGGTTGTATCAGTGTTTATGTTCTCAATGCTGAAAAGATAACATTTTACTATAATAAAAATAAATTTTTAAAAATTATAGTTACCAAAAAAACTTAATTTGAAAGTTTAAATAGGAATTATATACACCAAATTGCCAGAACAAAAAGGTTGCTAGATTAAAATATCTCAGGATCTTTAAATAGCCTGCAAAACCTATTTCAATGTACAGTTTATTGTATTTAACTGGATGTTCAATTCTTGTTAAAATTGTCTTTAATTCCAGATACTTTCTTCATAGTTATCATATTTTAAAAAGTAGGGGGGAAATTTTTTAGCTTAATTGAGAATACATCTTAGAGACTTTCCTCTTTTAACTTAATAAACTAAACCCATCCTTGCTGAAAGGGGACAACAACATTTCAGCTCTTCTGTAGAGAAACGTTAAAGACAAATTTAATTAAACTGCAGTGGAGTAAAAAGTCATAGGAGCTACCTGCCAAATGAATCGAATTTCTTCATGTGTAGACAATTATTCTAGGATGTTGTCATTATTGCATTAAAATTTCCAGAATTATCCTAGTTATTTCCAGGTATTTGCAATTCATTAAGAGTTTCTATCCTCAATAGATAATACCAGTAACTTAGAGAATTTCATTTAAAATATACTAATTTCTTGTGGTGCTGGGTGGCTCAGTCAGTCAGGTGTCATGATGTCAACCGTGAGATCAAGCCCCACAACAGGGGTCCACGCACAGCATGAGTCTGCTTGAGATTCTCTGTGTTTCCCCTGCCTCTTGTGTGCACTCTCTGTCTCTCTAAAATAAGCAAATAAATGAAATCTTTACAATATACCAACTTCTCATTATTAGTAGTAGTAGTCTTCTAGATCTACTGATCCCTAGACAAAATTTATAAGTATGACTTGAAATAACTAGACACAGCCATAATTAGCCAATTATGCATTACCCATTTGTTTTTATTTGGGGGAGGGGGTTAAGATTTATTTATTTATTTGACAGAGAGGGACAGAGAGGGAACACAAGCAGCAGGAATGGGAGAGGGGAGAAGAAAAGCAGGCTTCCTGCTGAGTAGGGAACCTGATGCAGGGCTCCACCCCTGGATCCTGGGATTATGACCTGAGCTGAAGGCAGACACTTAACGACTGAGTCCCCAGGTGCCCTATCCATTTATTTTGATATTTTTTCTTTTAGTGGTTAAACTGTGGACTCATCACCCACATTATAAAGGCAGTATGAGGAGCGCCTGGGTGGCTCAGTGGGTTAAAGCCTCTGTGTTCTGCTCAAGCCATGATTTTAGGGTCCTGGGATTGAGCCCCACATCAGGCTCTCTGCTCAGCAGGGAGCCTGCTTCCTTCTCTCTCTCTCTCCCTGCCTCTCTGCCTACTTGTAATCTCTCTCTGTCAAATAAATAAATAAAATCTTTAAAAAATAATAAAGGCAGTATGATAGGGTAAGAAAAATTGTCTAGAGAATCGTAAGCTAGTCCTGGCTTTGCCATTATAAATATGGTCTAAGAAAATCATAATCTCTCTCATTCATTTTCCTCTTCAAGGTGGAATATTACATAGTTTTCCTGAGCATGATACTAAGCTTAATGTATGTAGAAACTCCGTAGTAATATAAAATGCAAATGTAAGGTAATAAAGTCTAGAAATCTTTAGTGTTTTATTATAATTTGTATTTTAATCATAATCCATATGAAGTTGCTCTGCTGATACATAAACTAATAGAAAAAGAGCTACTTTTCTTCAAATAAGAGTCTTTATGTATTAAAAAGCCTGATTTTTAATATTTAAAAACAGTATTCAATTAAGAGCATTGTTTTTGATGTCTTTATTTCCTTCAGGTAGTCTAAATTAATTAACAAAGGTCTGATTCATATATAAGGTTTTTTAACATCTTTTTGACACTAAGGTCTCATTATTTCAGTTAATTGATTTGCTTCATAAAATCAAATACCTGACCAATTTGCTGAAATCAGTTATTTTGATATGAACTATTGGTTCTTGGTCTTCTATAAACTACTTCACTGGACAGAATATCTTGTATATCACGTAGTCATTTTTTCCCTGCCACTTTGAAAACACTCCTCACTAGCTCCTACATTGTGTGTGTGTTGAATTACAAATAACATAAAATTCAGCATTTTAATCCTTTTTAAGTGTATGAGTACATTTACAGTGCTGTGTAATCATCACTACCATCCATTTCCAGAACTTTTTTGTTAACACAAGCCGAAACCATGTGTCCATTAAATGTGAACTGGTACTTACTGTCTATATGAATTTGACTAATGTAGGAATCTCAATAAATGGAATCATTTATTTCCATATTAATATTAATATTTGTCCTATAGTGTCTGGCTGATTTCACTTAGTGTAACATTTCGGGGTTACTCCGTGTTATAGCATATATCAGAATCTTATTTCTCTGTTAGGCTGAAAAATATTCCGTTGTGTATACTGCATTATGTTGATTCATGCATCCATTAATGGTCTAGCTATTGTTCTTGACAGAGTGTTGCAAGTTTTCAGGTGGCATAAATAAGTTATTCATGATGGAATCAAAAGTATAAACATTACCATTTTTAAAAAACATTTTTCCTATAAATAAGCACCTAAACATGCCCAGGTTTAAAACAGTGCTATGTATCTACACCTATGAAAGCTTTCTCTTGCTTTGTTATTGAATGAAGGATTAGACATAAGACATGAAATCTTAATGTAACTCTAAACTATCTCAATGCCAATCACTTTCTTCTTTTTCTATTACAGATCCAGACTTTACTTACCTAGGAGGTATTTTAAATCCCATCCCAGGTTTAGTATATCACCTCTTTTTCCTCATGGCATTTTGATCAGTCATATTTTCCTTTGAACATCATTCCTCTATTCTTTCTAGATTGCCAATTTGAGCTCTCGGGAGCTGATGGAATAGTGCGTTCTAGTCAGGTAGAACAAGAAGAAAAAACAAAACCTGGTCAAGCCGTTGATTGCATTTGGACAATTAAAGCTACTCCAAAAGCCAAGGTATTATTATGCATTGAGTCACTTTAGGGAAGAACATAATAAGACATTGATTAGCATAATGTATTGTTTTGATTCCTGGAAATACTTACTATTATAGAAACTGATATTGCAACTTTTATTTCAATCAGATTGGCCACCTAAGATCTCAGCATTGTTAAGTAAACTGCAGTATAGTTTCAGAAAAATGACACAAACATTGAGAGTCTTAAAATCTTTGTACTCCTAGATCAGGGGTTCGAGTTTTGATCCATATGATTATTCATTCATAAAGAACTTTATGAGGAGGAAAAACAGACCACAAGAGGATGAAGTGTCTCTTGGTCATGGCAGTGTTGGTCATGGCAGTGTCTAAACCAAAACACAAATACAGAGAGTCTTGCTTCTGTGTTCTTTCCATGCTGTCCTTTGCTAACGATGTAGAGCTGTTATTGGAAAGTACTGCAGGAAAGGATGTTTTTAAATAACTCTGACAGATTGGGATTGGTTGCTGACTGCTTTTGCTTTTTGCTCTTAATTTATACTTCTAGGAATATTCACAGTGAAAATTATATTTAATGTGGATATATGTGAAAAGAGAAAGTGAGGAGAAGAGAACAAACCATTAAAGAATTACAAAAATTAGGGTAGCTGGGTGGCTCAGTAGGTTAAGGCTCTGCCTTCGGCTCAGGTAATGATTTTAGGGTCCTGGGATCGAGCCCCACATCGGGCTCTCTGCTCGGCTGGGAGCCTGCTTTCCCTCCCTCTCTGCCTGCTT
>ML106212.1:120912-173257 GCA_003697995.1 Taxidea taxus jeffersonii | reverse complement strand
AAAAAAAAAAAAAAGTGTTCCTTCCTCTTGTGCTTTATCAAAGAATTTGTGTGGTATTGGTATTATTTCCTCAAATGTATTAAAGAATTCATCTGTGGTACAATCTGGGTTTAGAGTTCTCTAAATTGTGGCCTACTCAGATTTCCCATTTAAAAAAGTATATTTTTCTGATTATTGGTGATGTAGAACATTTCTTCTTCTGTGTTCATATCCTTTACCCATTTGATCATTGGGTTTCTATCATTTTTTCACTGATTACTAGAAGTTTCTTGTGTATCCTAAATATTAATCCTTTATCCATATGTCCAGGCTCTAAAATTTTTTTAGTATCCTTTGTCATATAATTTTGATATAAAAGAACTCCACCATTCCCTCCCTTCAAAAGGTATGCTTTTGGGGGTCTTAAGAATCCTCTCCTCCCTGCCAATACCCTCAACATGATGTAGTCTTTCACCAACATTTTTTTTTTTAAGATTTTATTTATTTGTTATTAAGAGAGAGAGAGAGAGCACAGGCAGACAGAGTGGCAGGCAGAGGCAGAGTTGGAGAAGCAGGCTCCCTGCTGAGCAAGGAGCCCGATGTGGGACTCCATCCTAGGACGCTGTGATCATGACCTGAGCCGAAGGCAGCAGCTTAACCAACTGAGCCACCCAGGTGTCCCTCACCAACATTTTTTATTCTGATAGTTTTGATATTTTAACTATCATGATTTAATTTTTAAATGAAAAAAATGTTTTTTCAGCTTTATTAAAGTAAAATAGACACATAACACTGTTGAAATTTAAGGTGAATAGTGTGTTGATTCAGTTCTCTTAGATATTGCAAAATAATTACTACCATAGTATTAGTTAATACTTCTATCATGTGACATACTCCCATTTTTTTTGGTGATGAGAACATATAAATTCTACCCACTTAGCAACTTTTAAGTATATAATACAGTGTTTATATCACAATTGCTATGCATTAGATCCCCCAAACTTGTTCATCTTCTAACTGAAAATTTGTACCCTTTAACCAACACTGCCCCCCAGCCTATGGTAACCACCATCCTACTCTGTTTTTATGAATTTGGCTTTTACAGATTATACACATAAATGATATCATACAGTATTTATAAGGACACAACTGTTGATTTAACTTTTTTATCTTTGTAATGAGTTATTTTCATAAAAAAATATATCTTTAAATCTCCTCTCTCCCTCCACCAGTTGAGTCATGATGCAATCTTTTATATATACTAATAATTTTTTTTTAAGATTTTATTTATGTATTTGACAGAGAGAGAGATCACAAGTAGGCAGAGAGGCAGGCACAGAGAGGGGGGAAGCAGGCTCCTCACTGAGCAGAGAGCCCGATGCGGGGCTCGATCCCAAAATGCTGGGATCATGACCTGAGCTGAAGGCAGAGGCCTAGCCCACTGAGCCATCCAGGTGCCCCCCAACTTTTCTTTTATACAGGGGTCTGTTTCTGGGCTCTTTATTTTGAACTATGTATATATCACTTTGTTCCTGTGTCAGTACATCACTGTTTTTGTTACTCTGATTTTGTAGTATATCTTAATGTTTGGGAAGCCAGTCTCCTTTCTTTACTATTCTTTTTCAAAATTTACTTAGCTCTTTTTAGATATTGCTTATTTTACTATATTTATCTTATAATTACTTTATTCAAAATCCTTAATCTTGATTGTTTTTATATTTTATCAAGAAAATTTTAAAGATACATAAAAGTAGGGAGAATGGAAAAAATAGTCTAATGAACTCCCGTGGACTTCATTACCAAACTTCAAAAATTATCAGTGCATGGTCATTTTTGTTTTATATATTGCCCCCACTTTTCTTTACTTCACCAGACTAACTTAAATCACAGATATAATATGTCTCTGTATTGACAAATGTTAAATCACTATTCAAATTTTCCTATGTCCCTTTTTTGAGATGGGATGTCTATTTTTTCAATTGAGATGTAATGTCTATTTTTTCAATTGAGATGTAATTGGCAGAAACATTATACAAATTTCAGGTGTACAGTATAATGATTCACTATTTGTATTTTGCAAAATAATCACAATAAGTCAAGAAAACATCTGTCGCTATATGTAGTTACAAAATTATTTTTCTTGTGACGAGAACTTTAAAGATCTTAGAGATTTAGAGACTTTCAAATAGAGTTTACAGTACTAACTAAGGCCACCATATTATATATTACATTCCCATGATTTATTTATTTTATAACTGGATGTTTGTACTTTTTGACCCCATTAACCCATTTTGCCCAACCCTGACTTCAACCTCTGGCAACCATCTATCTGTTCTCTATATCTGTAAGCTTGGTTTTTCAAGATACCACATATAAGTGAGATCATACAGTATTTATCTTTCTCTGTCTGACTTATTTCACTTACTATAATGCCCTTAAGGTTCATCCATGACAACATGGATGTCACACATGACACAATTTCATTCCTTTTTTATGGCTGAATAATATTCCACTGTGTATATACACCACATTTTCTCTATCCATTCATCCATTGATTGATACTCAGGTTTTTTCCTGTCTTGGCTACTGTGAATAATGTGGAGATGAATATGGGGGTGCATATATTTTTTTGAATTAGTGTTTTTGTTTTTCTTTGTATAAATACCTAAAAGCAGAATTCCTGGATCATATGGCAGTTCTATTTCTATTTCACAGAATTCATTATTCCATTAGGGGTTATAAATAGTAATAATATTTTTTAAAGGTTTATTTATTTTAGAGATAGAGAGAGTGAGAGACAGAGAGAGGGAGAGAGAGAGCATGTGCATGCAAGTCAGGGGAGGGAGAACCAGAGGGAGAGAATCTTCAAGCAGACTCCCTGCTGAACATGAGCTCACGACCTGAGCCAAAACCAAGAGTTGGATGCTCAACCAAATGGAGCCACCCAGGAGCCCCAATAGTAATATTAATAATAAAGTATAAATCTGATTTTGTCACTGTTCTGCTTAAATAGCTTTCTATTATTCTTATCTGGGCATTGTGCACTATTTAAAGAACATGATAGAGGATGTTACTAAAGATAATGATACTCTATTGGGGTGCCTGGGTGGCTCAGTGGGTTGATGCCTCTGCCTTTGGCTCAGGTCATGATCTCAAGGTCCTGGGATCGAGCCCCGCATTGGGCTCTCTGCTTGGTGGGAACCCTGCTTCTCCCTCTCTCTCTGCCTGCCTCTCTGCCTATGTGTGATCTCTGTCTGTCAAATAAATAAATAAGTAAATCTTAGAAAAAAAAAAGATAATGATACTCTATTGAGACTTTGGGAATTTTCTATTTCTGGATAAAAGGAAGAGGTTGATATTCCCAAATTTATCCATAGAGCTATTGTTGGGGATCAGAGAAACTACAGAAAAGAACATAAGAGAAATGAAAAATACAGAAAAGAGCATAAAAGAATGTTAGCACAATTTAAAAAAAAGTTTTACATGCATCCTAATGGTATTCCAGAAGGAGAGGAGAAAGAAGATGTAGCAGAAAAAACATTTGAAGAGAAAATAGCAAAGAAGTTACAAAAATTCTCTCAATTGCTCTCTTCTCCTCCCACCATACCATCTCTTTTTTCTTGTTCCTTTCTCTGTGCTTTAGTCTGGATAATATATATTGACTTTTCTTCAATTCACTGATTTTTGCCTATGTCCAGCTTGCTGTTAGGCCTGTACAATGAATTCTTAATTTCAGTTATTGTATCTCTCAGTTCTAGGATATCTATTTGTTCTTAATCTTTTTTATTTTTACTGGTTTTGGTGACTTCTATGCCCAATGTGGGGCTTGAACTCATAACCCTGAAATCAAGAGCTGAATGCTCTACCAGCTGAGCTAGCCAATTGCCCCTATTTGCTTTTTTAGAAATTAATTTTTATTAAGTTCTATGTATTTTCACCTGTTTTACATATCTTTTCTTTTGTTTTCCTTAACACGTTTATAATACTAGTTTAAAAGTCCTTGTCTGCCAATTCCAATATCTTGTCACTTTTTGGGTCTGCTTCTAATGGCTATATTTTCTCTTGATTGCAAATCACATTTTCCTTCATATTTGCATGTCTTGTATTTTTTTAAATTATATGTTGAACATTGTACATCCAATTATATATCCAACTGAAATACTATTTTGTCCTAGAGAGTGAATATCTTTTCCACTGTCAGGAAGCTAGAATGAGAGACATTGCTTTGATCTGATCAGGGATTATGCTCTGTTGGATTTGGATTGCAAGTTTACTTTGAGTTCACCGCAGGTTTCAAACATCTTGAGGGTGAGATTTGGAGTTCAATGCTGTTTATGTATAAGTACCTCTAGCAGGGCTTTGAGATTAGGCATTGTGAGACTGACCACATCTTACTTGGAAGCAGAACTGCTTCAACTAACAAATTTATAATCTATGCATGAAAGACAACTTGAAAATAATCCCAAATTTAAAAAAAAATACAAATATCTAGTCAAAATGCTATCATTTTAATAAGGCAACATCATACTTTTTTTGCAACATCATAATATTTTAAATTATTTTTTTTATTTTTTTATAAACATGTAATGTATTATTAGCCCCAGGGGTATAGGTCTGTGAATCACCAGGTTTACACACTTCACAGCACTCACCACAGCGCATACCCTCCCCAATGTCCATAATCTCACCACCTTCTCCTTACCCCCCTCACCCCAGCAACCCTCAGTTTGTTTTGTGAGATTAAGAGTCTCTTATGGTTTGTCTCCCTCCTGATCCCATCTTGTTTCATTTATTCTTTTCCTACCCTCCAAACGCCCCACATTGCATCTCCACTTCCTCATATCAGGGAGATCATATGATAGTTGTCTTTCTCCCATTGACTTATTTTGCTAAGCATAATACCCTCTAATTCCATCCATGTCATTGCAAATGGCAAGATTTCATTTCTTTTGATGGCTGTATAATGTTCCATTGTATTTATATACTACTTCTTCTTTATCCATTCATCTGTTGATGGACATCTAGGTTCTTTCCATAGTTTGGCTATTGTGGACATTGCTGCTATAAACATTCGAGTGCATGTGTCCCTTCGGATCACTATGTTTGTATCTTTAGGGTAAATACCCAGTAGTGCAATTGCTGGGTCATAGGGTAGCTCTATTTTCAACTTTTTGAGGAACCTCCATGCTATTTTCCAGAGTGGTTGCACCAGCTTGCATTCCCACCAACAACGTAGGAGGGTTCCCCTTTCTCTGCATCCTGGCCAGCATCTGTCATTTCCTGACTTGTTCATTTTAGCCATTCTGACTGGTGTGAGGTGGTATCTCATTGTGGTTTTGATTTGTATTTCCCTGATGCTGAGTAAGCAACATCATAATTTTAATGTACTTTCTTATAGTCCTGGGATTAGATGGCTTATGATTGTTTCATTGTTTAATTGAAACTCCGAAATTAACTACATACTTTGACGGGGGGGGGGGTGAAGCTATTCTCAAGAAGCATTTTCTGCCAGAACCTAAAGAAAAATAGTATTCATAATCAGACTGCTTGTTTTAAAATTTTGTCCAAATTCTACTGGTACGGAAGCATCTATACTTTTGCATTCTTGCAAGATGATTAGTGTGGTAATGTCAATCTGGTGTGGCTTCTTGAATTATTGTTCTCATAATTCTCATCAGGACTGTGTACTCTGCCTACCAACAGTTCTTTTGAATAAGTCTTTTATTTTCTCTTAAAATTTTAAATTTTATTGATTTTTGAGAGAGAGAGAGAGAGTGTGCATGCATGTGTGTGGGAGGGAGCGGCAGAGAGAGAGCAGACTCCCCACTGAGCAGGAAGCCTGATGCAGGACTTAATCCCAGGACCTGGGGATCACGACCTGAGCTGAAGGCAGATGCTTGACTGACTGAGACACCTAGGTGCCCTTAAATAATTCTTTTTTTTTTTAAGATTTTATTTATTTATTTGACAGATAGAGATCACAAGTATGCATAGAGGCAGGCAGAGAGAGAGAGAGAGAGAGAGGAGGATGAAGGCTTAACCCATTGAGCCACCCAGGTGCCCCAAGTCTTTTGAATTAATACCCGAAATTTCTAATTCCAGAGGTATTAATTTTGGTTAATTTCTAGGTAAGTATGTCTAAAGCTATCAGTAGCTTTTCTTAAGGGATAAATAAGTCAGATATTTTTCAAACCTTTGAGTATCTAAGAATAAATTTGTTACTTTTCTACACGAAAGACAATTTAAACATAAATTCCTTTTTTTAAAAAAAATATTTTATTTATTTGTCAGAGAGAGAGAATGAGCACAGGCAGACAGAGTGGCAGGCAGAGACAGAGAGAGAAGCCAGCTCCCTGCCGAGCAAGGAGCCCGATGTGGGACTTGATCCCAGGATGCTGGGATCATGACCTGAGCTGAAGGCACCTGCTTAACCAACTGAGCCACCCAGGCGTCCCTAAACATAAATTCTAATGTCCCATCCTTTCCCCCTCAAATCTCTAATGATATTGGTTCATTAAGCAGTTGGTATTTAATATAACAGAGGAGAAGTCTGTTGTCAATGTGATTTTTGTTTCTTCAAATATAGCATATTGTGTCTTTATACTTCACTCACCCACCAAATATCCACCCATGACACACACACTCTCTTATCCCAATCCTCAGCTAAAGTGCATAGGATTTTTCTTTATCTTGCTTATTACTCAAAAATGCTACCAAAATATTTTAAAATATTTTTATATATATAATTTATATAATTATATATATAATATATATAATATATAATTTATATATAATATATATAATATATATAATATATAATTTATATAATTATAACATATATAATTTATATATAATATATATAATTTATATAATTATAATATATTTTATAATTTAAAATATATTTATATTTTAGTTGGTTAATCATCGGATTCTTGATCTCAGGTCTGGTCTTGATTTCAGGGTCATTAATTCAAGCCCACAATGGGCTCTAAGGTGGGAATGGAGTCTACTTTAAAAAACAAAAATAAAATAAAACAAAACAATATATATGTCTCTTTTTTATGATTTGAAATGTGTTTCAGAAGGCTGAATTGAAGTAGTGGCCATTACTCTCTGAGGGTCATTCTGGTCATGTGTGGTTAACAAAAAAAAAAAAAGAACTTGGCAAATTCCAGATTGTCCTTGCTCTCTTCTACTTCACCTCCCCCTTGTCTTCTTATCTGCCCTACTTGATGATGAGAAACAAACACTTGGTTTGGACCCACAGTGGCAATAATGTCACTGAAGAAATAGCTTTCATTTTGCAGTCTCACTTAGGCAGCTATATATGATTGATTTTTCACATTAATTAGTTGGTGACTCCTCTGTTCCTCTAACTACCTCTCCTGAATTGTAACTTCTTGGGCTCCTACTACTGGTATAGAAGGTTCAAATGCTATAATTAATCTCTTCCAATTCCCTACGATTCACTAGGTTTTCTGCTTCTCTTATTAAACCATAGCTGATACTGTTATTGGTACTGGAAATTGGTCCAGAGGAACAGAAATATGATGATAGGACTTTAGAATTGATTCTCCAATCTGCCTAAATTTAGAATTAATGACACTGTTGTCAGTGGGAAATTGGTAGCCTATCACCTAAGGCAGCAAAATATATCAAAACTTGCAATAGTGCAAGGAATAATGCTTGACCTTTTCACCAGCAATCAAGTGCCTATAAAAATGCTCTTGCCATGCATTATCTTAGAGGAAAAACAATATTGTTGGCTGCTTCCTTCTACATGCACTGTAGAACTTCAAGAGAAAAAAAAAAAAAGTGAGTTCAGAGTATTAATTTTCTAGCTTTAGATCCAGGTAAGGAAACAGATGTCTCCTATGACTGCCATAAAACAAACCTTCATCTTTTTTATTTGCAGAGTAAATGATTCCTAGCCATGCCCAAAGTCTTATCATGTGGATGGCTAAGCTACAATGCAAATTGAATTTATAACATCATATGGTCTCTTATAGTAATGTTAGGGTATTGATTGGGAAGAAGTGGGAGACTTGGGGTGGGAACACAGGGAAGGTTACAATGAGGCTGAGGACACAAATTTTGCTAAGCATCTTTTGCATTAGAAAGACTTCTGTGTTCTGTCTGTGAAAATTAGTCTTCTCTGTCTGAAGAACCAGTAATGACCTTTCTTGAGTTGGTTACTTTATAGGGTCCAGTATGCAGGGTATGGACTTGGAAGGCATCTCTTCCAAGATAAAGGACAAACTGATCCATCGGATTCCACTTTCCAGGAAGAAGGAGACACAGTGCCTATTGGGCGTCTTTGGATTTTGAGGTAACATAAATTATAGCTGTATTTACTACTCTGATCCATTTACAAGGTAACCCAAAATGTTCCTGGTTTGGTGCAGATCTTGGAGGAATCTCATCATCAAATGTAGGCTGCTGCGAATTTGAGCCATATAACCCAACTGATATAATTGTGCTTGTGCCATCTATGGTAGATAAGGACATTGTCTTATTATATAGGAGTCTTTGGCAGGCTCCTATATGCCTTTGAAGCAAAGCTACACCACCTTCGGCAGATTACTACTGTCCTTTTGGGAAAAGGTTTTTTTTTTCCTATCATTGGCCCTAACACAGACTGGTAACTTGACCACAAGCCACCAAGTTACTATGTGACCCAAGCTGCTGATCATGAGCTGAGTGCTGTATAACTTATCAACCATAAAATAAAGTATGCCCAATAGCACTCTATCATCAGTCTCAATGGGCCTTGAGAAACTCCTACATTAAAAAGTAAGTTGTAGGAGTCTTAGCTTCATCTCCTGCTACACTGCCTCCTTTCTTTGAATTTGTACCTATAAATGCATTGAGAATGCCTATAGATAAGAAAAAAATTGGGCCTGGTTTAAAGATGATTCTGAAGCATATGCTGACATCACCTGAAATTGAATTACTGTAGTACCACAAACCTACTCTGGGGTAGACTTGAATACCGGTGAAGGAAAATCCTCTCATTGGTCAGAATTTCAAGTGATACATTTAGCTGTCTACTGTATCTTGACCAGAGTTCACCAGAATTATGATCTATATTAATTCATGGGTAATTGCTAACATATGGCTGAATGGTCAGGGACAAAGAACAGAAGTGGAAGATTGGTGACATGGTAGTCTGGGGTAGAGGTAGTATATAGACCTCTCCAAGTGAGCAGTATGGAGATATTTGTGTACCATATGAATATAATCAAAGAGGAATCTCACAAAAAAGGATATTCACAAAAAAAGGACAAGGTGAAAAAGATGACCCACTCTGTAGATACCAGGTATCACTCTTCCTCAGTTGTCCCTGTCCTTACCAAATGGGCTTTTGCTCAAAGTGATTGTGTAAGCAGGAATGGAGATTATGCATGGACTTAGCAACA
The DNA here is from genome assembly GCA_003697995.1 of Taxidea taxus jeffersonii. NCBI lineage: Eukaryota > Metazoa > Chordata > Mammalia > Carnivora > Mustelidae > Taxidea > Taxidea taxus. The sequence continues at coordinate 163,859 of ML106212.1, read as the reverse complement.
TGGATCTTCACTGTCAAAAACCACTGCAATGAACCCTAGCTACAACAGCAGAGACTGAAAATGAACCTTTGATTTGGGACCATTCCGTGGAGGATAAGTCAACCTTGGTAGCAGGTTAATTACGTTAGTTCAATTCCATCAAAGGGTACACTTCATTCTCACTGGAAGAACCTTTACTATTTTTTTTTTTTAAAGATTTTACTTATTTATTTGTCAGAGAGGGAAAGGGAGAGCACAAGCAGGGAAGAGGTAGGCTGAGGGAGAAGCAGTTTCCCAGATGAGCAAGGAGCCCAATGCAGGATTTGGTCCCAGGACCCTGGGATCATGATCTAAGCTGAAGGAAGATGCTTAACCAACTGAGCTACCCAGGTGTCCTGAGACTTTGGAAGCGTATTTACCTTTCCTGCCTGTGATGCTTCAGTCCAAACCACCACAGCCCATAGATTTACAGAATGCCTTACTCTTCTAAATTCTTCTGAATTCTACATTCTAAAATTCTTTGGAATGTATTGTTTCCAACCAAAAGATTCATTTCACAGCAAATGAAGTGTGGTGACCTGTTGGCCTCATAAAATTCACTAGTCTTACTATGTCCCTATCATCTAATATAACTGTCCTCATGGAATGGTAGAATGCCCCTTTGCTTTAAACACTAAGTTATCTTTTAGAGCAATTAAAAGATTTTATTTTATTTTCATTTATTCTATTTCTGACATTCTTCATTTATTTTGATCTATGTTTCTGACCAATATGATGCTTTTTTCTCTCTAAAGAATGTTCCTTAACCTTTCTTGAAGTTTTACTGGCAATGGATTCCTTCAGTTTTGAATTGTCTGAGAATATTTTTATTTCATCTTCATTTTTTAAAATATTATTATTATTATTATTTAGTAATCTCCACATTCTGTATGGGGCTCCAAATCACAACCCTAGATAAAATTCACATACTCCTTAGCTAGCCACAGGCAGTTGTCTTCATTTTAAGGATACTTTTGCTGAGCATAGAATTGTGAGTTGATTTTTTTTTTTTTCCTTTCAGCACTTGAAAAAAATGTCACTTTATTGTTTTTTTGCTTGCGTAGTTTTTGGTGAGACATGTGTTATAATTCTAAGCCTTGTCTCTCTAAAGGTAATGTATCTTTTTCTTTAGATACCTTTAAGATTTTTGTTTGTCTTTAGTTTGCTGCTATTTGAATATGACATGCTTAAAAAGTGGCTTTGGGTATTTATCCTACTTGGTGTTCTCTGAGCTCTATGGCCTGTGACTTAGTGTTTGTTAGTAATTCTAGAAAATTTCTGGCTATTATTCAAATATTCTTCCCCGGTCTTTCTTTTCCTCTGGGATTCTAATTATGCATATATCAAGACCATTTGATATTGTCTCACGTCTTTTGGATATTCTGTTCTGTTTTTCTTTAGTTTTTTTTTTTTTCTTTTTGAATTTCATTTTGGGTAATTTTTATTAACCTATCTTCAAATTTATTGATTCTTTGCTTCCCTGCATTGAGATTACTAATGAGCTCATGTAAACATTATTCATCTCCATTGTTGTGTTTTTTTATTTTGATCATATGGGTCTTCCTTTGTGCTGCTCACCAGGGAGAATCTATCTCTTGTAGCTATCTGAGTCATATTGTACTATTATTTTAAAAATCAAATCATTTTGGCATGAGGTAGCGGGTAAGGGAGGGGAGCATTCTATGATGTTCGGATTAAGTAATAGCTGTAATTAGCCACTGTAAACTTAGGTCTTGGGGTATGGACTTCATAAGTCTTTCTGTCTCTCCTGAAGATGTAGTATGAGGCATAGCCTGCCTTCCTGCTCCTTCTCCAAGGATAGAGCATTCTTTCTGCCATACAGTTTTTGGTGCCTTTTTCACTGCAAATTAAGTTCTATAGGAGAGACAGAAAATAGGGTTTTCGGCAGTGGTTGTTGTTCCCCTCTCACACCGAGCATGGTGAAAGAATCTTTCTCAGGATTCTGCTCACTCTTCTTTTGTGAAAATCTCATTGGATTGCTAAAGGAAAATCCTGTAAGTGTGTGCAGTCTCCTACATGTCTTTTGGTGTCAAATCCAAAAGATGATCTCTAAGACAGTTGTAAAGAAGCTTACCACCTATGTTTTCTTCTAGTATTTTCATGTTTTTCATTCAAATCTTTAATCCATTTTGGGTTAATTTTTGTATAGGATAAGATAGTAGTCCAATTTCATTCCATTGCATGTAGCTGGTTCAGATTTCCCAACACCATTTACCAAAGAGACTGTCCTTTCCTCATGGTATATTCCTGGTTCCTTTGTCATAAATTTATTGTCCACACATATGTGGTTTCATTTCTGGGCTCTCTTGTTCCATTGATCTATGTACTTGTTTTTATACCAATACCACACTCTTTTGATTACTATAGCTTTGTAATATAATTTGAAATCAGGGAGCATGATTCCTCCAGTTTTGTTCTGCCTTCTTAAGATTGCTTTGACTATTTCTGTTGTTTTTTATGGTTCCATGCAAATTTTAGGAATTTTGTTCTGTTTCTGTGAAAAATGTCATTGGAATTTTGATAGGAAGTGTGTTAAATCTATAGATTATTTCAGTTGTCTGGACATTTTAATATTGATTTTTCCAATCCATGAACATGGAATATTTTCCATTTATTTGTATCTTCTTTAATTTTTTTCATCAATGTCTTATAGTTTTCAGTGTAAAATCTTTCACTCTCCTTTGTTAAATTTATTCCTAGGTATTTTATCCTTTTCGATGCAATTGTACCTGAAATTCTTTTTAAATTTCTCATTCTAATAGTTTTTTACTAGTGTATAGAAAGGCAACATTTTTCTATATTGATCTTGTATCCTGCAAATTTACTGAATTTATTTGTTCTAACAGTTAGTTCTTTGGAGGAGTCTTCAGGGTTTTCTATACATATAATATTATGTCAACCATAAATAGTGACAGTTTTCTTTCCTTCCTGATTTGGTTGACTTTATTTCTTTTTCCTAACTAATTGTTCCAACTGGGACTTCTAATACAATGTTGAATAAAAGTGGCAAGAGGGGGCATCTTTGTCTTGTTCCTAATCTTAAAGGAAAAGCTTTCAGCTGTTCACTGCTAAAGATGATGTTAACCATGGGCTTGTCAAAGATGGCCATTATTATGTTGGGGTAAACTTCCTCTCTACCTACTTTATTGAGAGTTGTTATCATAAACGGATGTTGAATTTGTCAAATATTTTTCTGCATCTTTTGAGATGATCATATGATTTTTGCCCATTTAAATGTGGTATATCTCATTGATGGATTTACAGATTGAACCATCCTTGAATCCTTGGAATAAATCCCATTTTATCATGGTGTGTGATCTTTTTAATGTATTGTTGAATTTGGTTTGCTAATATTTTGTTGAAGACTTTTGCAATCTCTGTTCATTAGGGGTATTTGTCTGTTAATTTTCTTTTCTTGTGGTATCTTTCTCTGGTTTTGTTATCAATGTATGCTATACTTATAAAATGAGTTTGAAAGTGTTCCCTCCTGTTTTTTGGAAGAAAACTGATAATGACTGATATTAATTCATTTTTATTTATTTATTTGAGAAAGCATGCATGCGAGTGAGGGAAGGGACAGAGGGACAGGGTGAGGGATAGAATCTCAAGCAGACTTCCTGCTGAGCAGGGAGCCTGATGCAGGGCTTGATCTCACAACCCTGAGATCATGACATATGGTGAAATCAAGAGTTGGATGCTTCACTGACTGTGCCTGGGTGGCTTTTTTTTCTTAGTGAGCCTAGATAAAGTTTTGTCAATTCTGTTTATCTTCTGAAAACCAGCTCAGTTTCATTAATCTTTTCTATTGTTTTTTCAATCTCTATTTCATTTATTTCCACTCTGATCTTTGCTATTTCCTTCCTTTTGTTAACTTTGGGTTTGTTTATTCAACTCTTTTGAGTTCTTTGCTCTGTAAAGTTAGGTTGTTTGAGATTTTTCTTGTTTCTTGATGTAGACATTTATTGCTATGAACTTCCCTCTTAGAACTGCTTTTGCTGCATCACACAAGTTTTCGTTTATTGTATTTCCATTTTTGTTTGTCTCAAGGTATTTTTTTTCTCTTTTGATTTCATCTTTGACCCACTGGTTGTTCATGATCAAAATATTTTTATTAAAATAAAATCCTTTATAGTTCTAGAACTCAATGTAATTTAGTTGCTAATTTAAAAGTTAAATATGTTTCATTTATATTACATCAATATCTACATGTATGGTATACAAATATATGATTAACATGCATTATTTGATATTTCAAAAAGTTTTCCAGAAGCTAAAAACAAATTTTGAGAATATCATAGTAAGTTCTGAGTACCTACAGAACCACAAAATGGAACCTGAGAAAAGCAAGAAAATGGAGGCTTGACACTACTGGCAAATGACTGTTAAGAAAAAATCTATTGACTCTGTACTAACAGAGAGGAAGGATATGAAAAGTTAATTTTTAAAATTTATCTTGCTGCTCAAGTAATTACATACTCTGAAGTTGTGTGAGTGTCTCAGTCCACTGACCTCCACAGTATTCTGACAATTGGCTTTTATTTTGAGGACACAGAGCAAAAAATATGGAGAAGCATTACCCAGAGGCCTTTGGTAATATTAGCAGAGCAGATGTTTTAAGATCAGAGTAGCCATTATGGTACTGCTGAGTGTCAAATTCTGAGTGACAAAGGCATCCATGTGTTCTTATAAATCTGTGTGTATGTTTATGATATATAATGGCACATTATAATATGGGGACCAGAAAAGAGGTCTGTTTTGCTGAGATATAACTATAGTACTAGTTCTATCCTTTTTACTGAGTGCCAGTTAAATATCTTCTAATAGAACCCATTTCATTCATTTAGATCACCTATGTACCTTGGAAAATGGTTTAGATACCTCTTCCCTTCTCTGGTGACTTCCTCTATTAGTTTTTGGTTGCCATGTAACAAATTATGACAAATTTAGTAACTTAAAGAAACATGCATCTGCTATTTTGGTTAAAGAAATATGCATCTATTATCTTGGTTTCTGTGGGTCAGGATTTTTGATATGATTTAGATGGATCTTCTGCTCACAGAATCACAAGGGTACAATCAAGGTACTATTTGTGCTGTATTTTCATCCGAGTGTTTAGCTAGTAAAGAACCTACTTCCAAGCTCATTTGGTTTATTTATAGAATTTATTTCCTTATGACTATATCATTGAGGGTCCTGGCTTTTTCCTGCCTGTTGGCTGAAGCCTACTTTCAGGCTACCCACAGATTCTGTATGTCAGTTTAGTAAATTTCCATGTTGGTTTCTTCAACATAGTTGCTTACTGTGTCAAGCCAGCAAGGAGAAACACTCTACTCAGGGAAGGCCCAGCTCCTTTTCAAAAGGATTTTTTCAGGGATGCCTGGGTGCCTCAGTTGGTTAAGTGTTTGCCTTTGGGTCAGGTCATGATCCCAAGGTCCTGGGATTGAGTCCCACATTGGTCTCCTTGTTCAGTGGAGAGCCTGTTTCTCCTTCTGCTTGTGCTCTCTCTCTGCCTCAAATAAAAATTAAAAAAATCTTTAAATAAAAACAAAAACAAAAATAAAGGCCTTTTTCCAAATTAAGTCAGATCTACCCAAGGTAATATCCCTTTTGGTTGGTTAACTTGAAATCAATTTATTTGAAACATTAATTATAACTGCAAAATTTATTCACCTTTGCCATACTCTATTGCCTAGAAGTAAGTCATGGATTCTGCCCATACTTAAGGGGAGAGGATTATACATGGTATGAACATAAAGAAATAGAGATCATCCTGGAATCCTGTGTTCCACATTTCCTATTCCCAGAATTGCTTCTTGAGTTTTCCCAGGCTTGTCTACTTAACACTTCAGCAAACTTCTCTGAAAACTGGAGGACAATAATAAAAATTATCAGGTTAATTCATATTTCTTCTTAATGATAGTGTACAGATATGCCGTACAGATGTACAGATAGTATACAGGATATACAGATAGAAACTGCTCAAGCTGAGCTATATCTGCACTTTTACCATTCTGACCAATACTATTATTTTATTACTTCTACTACTACCACCACTAGGATGATTACTATTAGCTGACCACTTATCAAGATATTACTATATATTCAGTATTATTTGAAGTGTTTTACCAGAATTTAATCTTCATAAGAACCTGAGCAGACAGGGCTATTTTTTTTTTCTGATTTAAGGCATTTTTTTTTTCTTTAAGCTTTTTTATTTAAACATATAATGTAACCCCACCACCCTCTCCCAACCCCTCTCCTCTCCACCCCCCTCAGTTTGTTTTATGACATTAAGAGTCTCTTTTGGTTTGTCTCCCTCCCAATCCCATCTTGTTTCATTTTTTTCTTTTCCTACCACCTTAACCCCCACCCCCGTTGCATCTCCACTTCCTCATATCAGAGAGATCATGTGATACTTGTCTTTCTCCAGTTGACTTATTTCGCTAAGCATAATACGCTCTAGTTCCATAGATGTCGTCACAAATGGTAAGATTTCATTTCTTTTGATGGCTGCATAGTATTCCATTGTATATATATACCACCTCTTCTTTATCCATTCATCTGTTGATGGACATCTAGGTTCTTTCCATAACTTGGCTATTGTGGACATTGCTGCTATAAACATTCGGGTACACGTGCCCCTTCGGATCACTACGTTTGTATCTTTAGGGTAAATACCCAGTAGTGCAATTGCTGGGTCATAAGGTAGCTCTATTTTCAATTTTTTGAGGAACCTCCATGCTGTTTTCCAGAGTGGTTGCACCAGCTTGCATTCCCACCAACAGTGTAGGAGGGTTTAGGGGCTATTTTTTAATCATCCCCATTTCATATTTCAGGAACCATTTGTATAGAGCAGTTTAGAATGTGCAGCAGTAAAGTAGCAGCAACAGGATTCCAATTCAGGTAGTCAACTTTCAAAGCCCATTTTTGTAATCACTGCATTAGGTGGTCTCATTTTGTAGTATTAGAAACTTCAGTTTTCCTCATTAGCTGTTCCTTTTTCAAGTTCATGCTATTTGTTCAATTGCTGCTCAATAGCTACAACTGAAATTCATTTATGTTTATTATCTTCGGTCTTTGGTTTTTTATTTTTTTTTGTGAGAAGTTTTGTGATTTTGCTTTATTTTACTACTTTACTACAGCATTTTTTTTTCTAGAATATTCAGTCTGTTAATATAAATAAGGCCAAAAAGGTGGTAAAATATTGAAATCCTTCAGTACTGACTGGTAAGTAGATGCCCCACCTCTGAATACTCCTCCTACCATCCCTTCAGCCTAGGTCCCCAGCTGAAGAAGCACTGGACTTCTTCACAGTCCTACAACTAAGGGATTAATATCTGACAAAGTAGAAGGTCTTTGAGTCTGTTTCTGATTGACCAATGCCTAGTGCCATAGGGACTGAGAAATATTTTGCATTTCTGTTTTACCTAACTTGAATTCTTTTTATATTATTCTGACAGCCACTTGAAGCTCTTAATTATGAGTCAGGTCAAGCATCACACTTATTACAAGAAACAGGTAAGAAATTTTCCTGTATTCAATGAGCAAGATTTAGGTCCTCTTATTCTGTATTTCTCTTTATTTAGCATATATCTTCATGATAGTAATGGTTTTTAAAAAGATTTTATTTATTTATTTGAGAAAGAGAGCAGAATGAAAGAGAGAGCTCAAGAGAGGGAAGGGGGGGCGTGGGGATGGGGAGAGGGGAGAGGCAGAGGGAGGGAAAAAGGGAAGAAGCAGACTCTCTGCTGAGCAGGGAGCCCAATGTGGGGCTGGATCCCATGACCCTGGGATCATGACCTGAGCTGAAGGCAGATGCTTAACCACCTGAGACAGCCAGGTGCCCTGATAGTAATGATTTAATAATATTTATCTCTATATATGTTTTTATCTCCATTAGAGTGAGTGTCATTTCCTCTGGGCATCTTTAGTGCCTAGAACAGTATGTGAGTACATAATAAATACTGTAATTGTTGAAAGAAACTATGATTGCTTAGATCAACCAGAAGGTAGAATGGCTGAAGAAACTATAAATGTGTAGTTGAGTATATTGTGGGAGATTCAAATACAATAAAACTGTCTAGTTAGAGTTTTAGGGAGGCACATCTAGAAGATGAGCATATTTATGAAAATTGACCAGTTGGTGAGTTAATGCTGAATTATTTTTCCCTCATTGAGAGTGAACTATTATAAACATGATTTTTTTTATTTATAGAAAACATACAAAGTGAAATCTGATGGGGTCTATTATTCCAATCCCATTTGTCTTATTATTATAGAATAAAGCTTTTGATATCGATATTAATATTTACAATTTGTTGAATATTTTATAACTGAATACTGAATACTGAATATTTTATAACTGAATAAATTATAATATGTAGTTATGATTGAGACTGTATTTATAATTTTTTTGAACAATCACATACTATGTTCTGTGTAATGTACTTTACAAAGCTTAGCAATAAAACAATGCAAATCTGTGTTATTTCCTGACTTATTTATCTTTCAAATGATCCCGCATTGTTCTATAATAAAGCTCACCTTTTAGGCAAATAATCTTTTAAATCGGGTCTCATTTTAGAGTTCACCTTTTCTAGGAAGGCATTACTGATTCTCCAACTCTGGATTAGGTGATTCTCCTAAAGCCACCCAGTATTTCAACTAACTTGAAAGACCAGAATTATAAAAATAAGTATCAAGTGTCCTCCACTAATTTCTTATTGCTTACAATGTTCTGTTTACTTTTGTTTCCTCTAGTATAGATTTCTTGAGGACAGGCACCCAATATAGTTCTAGAACACTGTTGCTAAATAAAAACGGAATGAATAGAGTAAGAGAAAAGTTACATTAAAAAACAAGATCACCAAACCCTACGGACTATTTGTCAGGCTCTTCTTGCTTTGCAAAATAACTTTACATTTATCCTGTTATTGACCTCTCTTAACAGATTTGAAGCACAGGCATTATCACCATTTTAGAGATGCGAAAACTGTGTTAACACACGTGTTCCAAGAAACAGGCAAGAAGACAGGAGTACTTGGATGTGAGCCCAGATCTCCCAACAAACTGAGTAGCATCTTCTCTACTGCATCTCACCGCCTTCATTAAAGATTGGCTCCCAATATAAAATTGCATATAAGGGATACAACTTCCGGTAGAAGGGTATGATTGGAAGTGCTAGCTCTGGCACGAAACAAAGAAAATACGTGTCTTCGCCATTCTCTCATTACTTACAGGTTAAAGTATGCTTTATGGATTTTTAATATAAATAATGAACAAATATACTTCAGCCTTTTTCGAAAATCTTTCTACACTCTTTAACTCTCACGTACCTATTTCCTTCCTTCTTTCCTAAGGCTCATAGAGGGCGCTAACAAAGTGCTACTCACTGGTTGAGCGAAGCTCCACTCAAAACACACCTCACACTGCAACTGAAAGGCGCAGCGCCACCACCTCAGACTTCCTTCTCCTTTCCAAGGCAGGAGGCGTGGCCAATTTCCCTCATTCAAATAAAAAACCAGGGGATTTGCATGGGGAAAGCCTGATCCGTGAGCCTATTGGCTGTTAGTCCCACGGGCGTGGCCAATATTACGCCCATGTAGCCCCGCCTACATTAATTTGCATAACGGCCCCGGCGCGTGCAAGGGAGAAGCGGGTTTGTTTTTGAATCTGCGGAGGCGGCGGCGGCAGCGGCGGCGCGGCGACTGAAGCGCGCGATACTGAAGCGGCCGCGTTGAGGACGGTTGCGCGGAACGACTCTGTAGGAAGGAACTTGGTTCCCCCTCCCTCATCTCCCGCCCCGAAAGGTATATATGACTCCTAGGGGCTGTTATAACCACATTTTCTTAAATTACTATTGTATTTATGACGAGTAAAGACCGCATTATGGCGGCTGCGGGAGTTGTGTGTGCGCCTGCGCGGTTGCGGAGCTGCGGGCGGGCGCTGCATGGGAGCACGTGATCTTGCGGGGTCGGGCTCTAGCTGCAGTTGTGCAGCTGGCGGGGCGGTGGCTGCGCAAGCGCAATATTCATTTTCAAGATCTAATGTTCTTGTTGGACGCCATTTGGGTTCTAGATTTAATTTTCCTCATTCTTGAGGAGTTTCATTTTGTTATTCTCGAATTTCCACATTTTTTATGGAAAACGTTTCTCTTGTGTTTTACTCATATATCGGGCTCAAACTCTTTTTTATATTTTTCCGATTCTCTAAGAAGCTGTGAACTTAATTTTCTGTAAAAATGATTGTCACTTGTGGTTCTCGATTATAATTTCACTTTTGGGGTATTGCTGGGTTCAAGTTTATATTTAGGGAGATAAAGATCAGCACCTAGTGGTGGTCCCAGGGGAAGTACATTTAATTGAACTGCATATCTGCAAATACATTTTTAACCCTAATTTTACCAGTTATGTTATCAGAGAATGTTTACAAAATAGAAACAGGTTTGAGTTTTGGAGATATGAGGGAGAAAGAGCATTGAAAAAATCAAATCTCAGTCTAAGTTAATGAAGTCCTAATTATCAGTTTGTGTGCTTCTGATCTACTTGCATTTGAGTTTCAGATTTTTTTCAGTCTCTGATCTCTTGTCCATAACTGCTTCAGTTTGGTCATTTTTATTACTCTGACTTTTAAAATTAAGGGTTTTTTTTTTAGCATTTTATTATATGTGAAATAAAACCTTGCAAATTTTTTTTACAAAGAATTCTTAAGAGAATTAACTACACTGAGGCCCTTATGAGGAAATAAAGTTAACCATCAATGAAAAAAAAATCAGTTGATTCTTAAAAAAAACTGCACCATATATACATGTGCAAGAGATATAGTTGTGTTTGATTTCTTAGTGTTCTTAGTTTTCGTTTCTTAAAGAAGGTAGTTGCAAGTATGCTACTGATTATTTTAGTTTACAGTGGTTGTGGTTATATAAGATTTAAATCTTATATAACACCCCTGGAATAAGTGTTATACAATTTGATATAATTCTGTTACTGCGCAGATTATTTTTAGTGGACTAAAAACTTGTAACTGGTTTTCATAAATGTCACCTGTGGTTTGTGTTACAATAATTGGTTTCTGGGTTGGTTATATTAACAGTAAGTTTAAATCAGTTATCTGTCAAATGAAGAAGTGGCTAGTACTTTATAATGGTTGGTTGGGGACGTTTTTCTTGCCCAAAGCAACTCCTGTTAGTATTAAGTAGATGTAATTGAAAGGAATAGTTTTGGTTGGTGGATTTTTTAAAAATGACGTCACATATGAGCTAGAATGGAATGGTAGGAAAGGAAATTCTTTTTTCTCAACAGAAAATTAGCCATTCATATAATTCCTGGACCTCTGGACTCTTCTACATAGAAATTATATTTAGAGGGCAGTTGTGTAATCTTTTCCCTTTTTATACTATGAGGTGGAATACCCAGCACACCCTTCCCCCACTTCCTGTGAGATTCTTTCAGAAGTTTAGAGTTGAAAATATGTTGTATTTTCTATATCTGTGTGTTTGTATGTGTATTTACATACACATATATATTTAAGAAAATAACTTTGATCTTAGGACTTGATACACTTTGTACTTCCAGAAAAGTGAAATATTTTGGTTTGTATATTTAAACTTATGTTTTCATTTGAATATACAGATGGTTGCCTCTTAGGTTAATGCTGAAGATTATAAGAAGTACTTGAAAACAGAGGGACATAATGTATAATGTAAATATTTCTTAGTAAGATAATTTTGCTGTTTGTTAGAAAGGCAAGTATATTTCTATAAACTTAAAACTAAGACCAGTGAATTGTCTGAAAGTCCACTATTTGTTTGCTGTTCTTTCAATAACAAGCATGTTTTGAAATTTTTGTTTGGTAGTTAAAATACCACAAAATTCTGTCACATAGGTAACATAAATAATATTAGGACTAGATTACTTAAGGAATGAATACTGAGTTACTGGGGTCATTTAAAACCTTTTTAGTTTTGTAGATTTTAAATATCACAAAATGTAGTTTAGACAAAAAGGTTTGATTAAGCCATAAATCATTAACATTTTTTTCTTTAAATTGTGATTTGAATATATGATACATATATTTAGATACGGTTTATTTTGTACTTATAACACATTTGGAAAGCATTGAAAATTAGCAACATTTAGAAATAAACACTAAATGTTTTGATGATTTTTGTTATTTTTCCACAGTTGATCAGTCAGTAAATACGGATTGTTCAATAAATATTGATAATTAGTTTTTCGTTTGGACCATAATTTCACTCCTGTTCTTTTAATTCAGTATTATATTGTGGATGTTTTCCCATTTCCTTATTCTTTTAAAAATACTTTACTTTTTAAAAAAAATATATATATAATAGTCTTTTAAAAATGTTTAATGGCTGCATAATATTATGTCGTGAAAATATCTCAAATCATCAAATACTCTGCAAGTGTTTTTAAGTGGTTATATAATATTGTTATTTCTAATAACAATGTACTGTGACTTACTAAACATTTCTTTTATTGGCCATTTGTTTGTTGACTTTTTCTCTGGTATAAATAATGCTGCAGTGAACACCCTTGCACATGAGTCATGAATAGCATCTTATAGTATTTCTTCAAAATTACTGCTTCAAAGGGCTTTCAAACTAATACAATTAATAAAGCTTTGTTGTTTTGAAAAGCATTTCCCATACTACCATCAATTTGATGGCTGAAAAGTAGTACCTCATTAATTTTTTTTTCTTTCTGATAACTAGTGAAGTTCAGCTTTTTAATGTTTATAAATGCAGTTTTCTCATTTTTGTGAATTAGCTGTTTGAGGCTTTTTTATGTATTTTTCTGTGGTGTATATTAATGTTTTTCCTATTGGTAACAGCTATTTATGGGGATAGCCCTTTGCTCTTCATATTTTTGGCAGGTTTTTTAATTTTAAGCTTATTACTATTAAAATTGCTTTTGGTTTTATATATTCAGAAGTTTGCTATTTTTATGTAGTCTAAATGCAGTGCTTTTTCTTATTTGTGATTTCTTTTAGGACTTTTTTGCCTAGAAAATATGACCTGTTGTGGGATGAACTAAATGTTCACCTATTTTGTTGATTTTTTTCTACATATTGTAAAGATCTTAAAAAATAGTGTTTTAATATGTTTGGAGTTTATTTGCCGTATTACATGAAAATGGGTTGCTAGTTTCCAGTTTTTCCAAGGACCTCGTTTTCTTAGCATTTATGTTGGTGATCTCTTTTCTTAATGCTTTGAGTTGCTAATTTTGGTCATAAGTTAGTAGATTTGAGCAGTTCTGTTTCATTTACTAGGGATCTTTAACTTGGGGTCCATTGGCCTCAGGAGTTCCTATAGATAGGCTTTGAGAGGATTCCTTGGTAGATCCTTCCATGGATTCCTTGACATATACAACTTGCACATATGCAGTTTTCTGGGGAAAGAGTTATAGTTTTTACCAGCTTTTGACAGGAATATGTAATATAAAATCTAAAAGGAGGCTAACAAGCACTGTCTGGGTCTTATTCATATAGCAGTACTGTACTGTTTCATTTGCTGTGGTGCTGTAGACTATATAAATATGTGGAGGGGAAATACTCATGATTCATTTTCACAATTTTCTTAGCTAGTCTTCCATGTTTTTGCAGATGAACTTTGGATTCATTTGGTTAAATTTTTAAAAAGCCACTTATTTGAATTTTGTTCAGAATTGCATTAAATTTAAATTGGGGTGAGTTTACATCTTTTTACTATTCTTTTTTTTTTTTTTTCACTCATGACTAGAATACACTTCCTGCATGTTCCACAAAATATCCTTTTTTAAAGAACACTGGAAAAATTTGTGGTATCTGTTATTTTTCATTAAGGTGTTATTTTACTTGTTTCCTAGTGCTGATATAATGTTAATAGGGATAAATTGTTAGAAGATATAGGACTGCATTTCTATTTTTAATCTGCCTTAGGACATGGTGATATGAAAATAGTGCAAGTATGAAGTTAGAATTGGGAAAATAGGTTGGCAAGAAAGTGTTCTACAATATTTGAAACCAAAATTTTTCTTTGAGACTTTTTTTTTTCTTTTTTAATAGAGGAATGTTGAAAAGCTATTTTTCTGGCCAGGATGGAGCCCAGTAATATAATACACGTTTTTATTTTCAGTCTCTTTGGTAACTGTAAGTTATTCTCTCATAAGGGTGTTTTCCTAATTACTAGTAAATTTATTGTTCATTAAATATATTCTTTGTGCTGATTGGCTTCATGAAAATAAATCTAAGAATTAGGTAGAAATAAATTGTTCAGATATTACTGGCTTTTATTAAACTTTTTTTTTAATCAAACTTTTTAAGTGAAAGTTCCCATCTTTGGGTCTTTTTCAAGCAAAACTGCTTAACAGAAATTTGCATATTTTACTTTTTTTATGTGACCTTTGCTCTTACTTGAAAACTTTTTCTAGTTCTGACAACTTATGATACTTGGTTTTTTAGACTATAAAAGGTGAGGAATAGCAAAAAAAGGGAAAATGGAAGTGTTACTGGAGAAACATACATGGATAGGAGCAAGAAGTGATGGCTAGGCTAGTATCTTGATAGTGAAGAGGGGTCAGGTTTCAAGTGTTAGAAGCAAGAATTTAAAAACTTAGTTTTGAGATCATATAGTTTGTGAATTAGTATTCCTAGAGCTGAATCAGTATTTGTAACATGTTCATTATGGTAGCTGATGATTTTATTAATGATTCTGGATTCTAGAGAATAATTTAACTTGTTCAAGAAGGCAAAGAACTGTATGATTTAGTTTAGAAAGGTTTCTATTGTAATTTTTTAAGTGTTGAGGTATATGGAAGATTCATACATGGGTATATGTACTTTCGCAAGGGAATTGCATGTAAGGTGTTTTATGGATAAAAATTAGGTTATGTTTTAACATAATGTAAATGGTAGAGTACAAAAAAATCACCAAGTAGCTCTGAGAAGCCATGTCTCTATAAGTTCCCTAGGGTATCTAGAAATTACCTATCCATTAGTGGAGCTTCTCTTTCGAAATTCTTGCCCATTTGACCTTGTTATGTTCTTTATAGAGTCCAAGATTTTAAAAATGATTTTACAGTGTTCTTTCTCAGACTGTCCTGAAATCTAAAGAGTAAGTTAGTGGTTTATCCAGTCATTTTGAGCTTGTTAAAACAGAAAAGTGAATTCCAAAAAATTAAACTTTGTTTATATATGCTTCAAGTTACATGGTAGAAACCAATTTTGTATTGCAGATAGAGAGTATGAGTGCTGGGCAGCATTTTCATTTTTTTAATTACTGCAAAATGAGAAGACTAGAGTAACAGTGCTTGTTTGTACAGTGTGAATGTCTTCAGTTTTGAATTTTGATCATTTGCATTTTTGAGTCTTTAAGAGAATGACTCTGGCATCTCCTTGGCCACTTTCTAAAAAATGTGATAGACCTAAGGGTACAGCTGACAGTACTTTCCTTGAGAGACTTTATAATTGGACATACGTAAATATGAAAGTCTGAGAAATGAAGATGACCTATTAACTTCATCATGAGAAATAGTCATTTACTTATGTCTACAGTTTTCCATTGTTTAGAATATTATAAAAATATTTCATCATTTTGTTTCTGATAACTAGGAGTAACTAGCTGTATACCCTTTAATTTGGGAGAGGGGACCCCTTGTATGATGTGAGGTAGTAGTGTCATAATGTCTTACTATAGAGTTCTTTTTCCCTTTCTCTGTTTGTATAGCCCTGTGCTACTTTGGGGAGTTATTGTCGTGGTAGGTACCTAGGAATTGTATGTCCAGTACTCTATGGCACTTCTACATTTAAATGAGAATTTGACTTGAATGTTAAGGTAGTGATTCTCCAAACTGATAGAGCTATTAAATAGCTCTAATAATTACTGACTACCTTGAGTCAGTAATGCTAAAAGATAATGCTGTCCAGTTTGTAAAAAGGTAAACCTAGAAGATGAAAATAGGATCTGCTATTTTAAGAACCAGTGAAAATGTGACTGATGAAACAGTGAATAATGAGAAACAGTGAATGATGTGACTGCTTCAGCTCATTCTCAACTAAAGCTTTGGAGTTTAGTAGGGGTGTATCTGCCCTGTTATCCTTACTAGATTAAGTGTTTTAAAAGGAAGAAGTAGTGAAAAATATAGAAAAGAAACTATTTTTGAAATTTTCTCTTATTTCCTTTTAGGTGTTAAATGTCAGGAGCTAATTGGATTAGAATAAGGACTGAACTGCTCTGTGAGACTTTTACCATGGTTTAAGGATGATAAGTGTTTCTCTGCTGTAACAATACAGAAAAAGACTCTTTAGGGTTTAAGGTGGCTTTGACTTAACATATGGTTCTAGGTTGAACATGACTACTCACAGTTTACCAATCAGGGGCAAGAGAGAAAGGTTCATGGGAGTATAAACCTCATTCTTTTGAGAACATGATCTGGAAGTGGCATGTATCACTCTGACTCATGTTTTATAGCTGAGAATTTAGTCATTGGAACATAATTAGTTGGGAAAGGAAGGCCGGTTAATGTAGTATCTAGGTGGACAGCCATGTGCTTACTAAAATTAAGGAATTTTATAAAAGGAAAGAAATGGGTGTTAGGGAACAACTAGCCTTTTCTGCTATAAAAGTAAGCTGGAGAAGTAGTCTCTCAGAGTAATTCATAATTTGATTTTGAAAACTAGTTTTTTGTTTTAACAGTTATAGTTAAAACTCTGTGTCTTCCTTGGTTTTTCTTTCTCCTCCTCCTTTTTTTTTTTTTTTTTTAAGATTTTTATTTATTTGACAGACAGAGATCACACGTAGGCAGAGAGAGAGGAAGGGAAGCAGGCTCCCTGCCAAGCAGAGAGCCCGATGTGGGGCTAGATCCCAGAACCCCTGGATCACGACCTGAGCCAAAGGCAGAGGCCTTAACCCACTGAGCCACCAGTCGCACCTCCTTCTTCTTCTTTTGAGAGAGAGAGAGAGTGCGAACAGGGGAGAGGCAGAGCACAAGGGAGAGTGAGAATTCTAAGCAGGCTTCATGCCCAGTGTGGAGCCTGACATGGGGCTTGATCTCACCCTGAGATCATGACCTGAGCTAAAATTAGAGTCAAATGCCTAATTTACTGATCTATAACTCCTTCAAAGTGGAATTTTGAGAGCTTTGTATTCATGATTTGAGGTTGAAATCTAGTTATTATATTTACCTTATTTGGTAGGATACTTCCCATTTCTGCTTGCCTTGGCAAACCTATCAAAATCATGTTTAGCTCTGCAAGATTGGAATTTTAATTTAATATTAAAATCTCCATATAACATTTTTGTTATTTATTCAGCTTAATATTTTTAAACTTTGCCAGTTAACTTGCTTATTTTAAAAGGATGAAAGATTATGGCTAAGGACTGCGATCTCAAAGTTGTTTTTGTTTTAGGAAAAAAAAAATTTATTTTTAAGTAATTTCTATACCCATCTTGGGGCTCAGACTCATGACCCAGAGATCAAGAGTCTCATGCTGTACTGACTGAGCCAGCCAGATGCTCTGAAGTTATGTTTTCCAGATCCTATTATTCTTTTGTAGATAGAAGATACGATTTTGAGGACCTTATAATTACACAAGTAAAACAATTGTGGTTGTAAATTCTTTGCATATGGGTAAAACTTACTTGATTAATAAGTAATTTAAAGCAGCTTTCTATATAAGTAAAAAAACATATTAAAAAACATATTCATGTAAGGCACAAAAAGTGAAATGATAATGGGGGAGATCAAGGAAGTCTTAGGGGAGTTGTATTTTAGGGATAAACTAGAAGGATGTTCTCAGTAAAGGAAGTAGGGTGTTCAGAGTATCAGAAATGAGAAAGTGAGTGTGTTAGAAGAGTGTGTTAGGAGAGTGTGTTAGGAGAACTCTGTGTTAGGGAGTGTGTTAGAACTCTGAATAGCTCCCTGGTATATGACATAAGATCCTTGATTTTGTTAAGAGTCATTGCTGCCATTGTGCCTATATAATATAACTAATAAAGAGGATGTTGTTGTTTTCAGCTGGAAATTTTTTAATTACTTTTTTAAATTCTGCTTTACTTCCTATCTCACTTAAAGGCATTTATTCCTTTCTATTTCTATGTTTATAGTTGTGTAGACCTTCATAAGCTTTCTGCAGTTAGGAATTACATCTTATTCATGTGTCTGGCAATTGTTACATTTTAAAGAAAAACCCCATCTAATTAGGAATGATAAAGTCACTATTGAAAGTGTAAGATTGCTTTTCACATTGCCTTTCTTAATATTCAGTAAGTATTTGCTTATTGAAAGACTAGAACCCTTTTGTTTTAGGTGGAGGTGCAAGAAAGGGAAGTAAGGTATGCTAGTTCCTTTTTTTCATTTAACTCATGACTATCCACAGGTGTCAGACTTTTTAAAAAAATAATTAAATATATAATTTACTTAAGCACCCACTGGATAATTGTCAAAAGATTGACAGGCACTTTGCATATGAAAAATTATAAATTGTGAGTCAAGTTTTAGAAAAAGTTCTTCCATCTCATTCATTAAAAAAAATAAAAGAAAACAGGGAAACACCACTTCCTACATATTAACAAATTTCTAAGATATAACTCTGAAGGACATAATGTGTGCAAATTAATAAGATTTTGATGAAAAGATGGAATGACATAATTATTTTGTGTTTTTAAGTTTCTGTAATTCTCTCCTTCCCCACCAAATTTAAGTGATTTAAAAGTTGGAAGATAGCAAAATTGAAAAAAGAAAAAGGCAGAGAATTTTCCTAAAATCAGTAATATGGTGAAGTGGAAAGAACAGTAATTTTATATTGGGATCAGGGCATTTAGAATCTCCCAGCTGTATTAATATAAAATGGTGCTGCCACCTACCTACTAGGGTGGTTGTGAGGATTAAATGAGATTAGATATAAAAAATGGTTAGCAATTTTTCTTGGCACATTTTTCTTTTCTGTCTCCAATCAATTGATGAATCAATCAGGCATGAGTATCTAAGAGGCAACTAGGTACAGCTATAGGGAGCCCTTCAATGCAGGAGATTTATAGAAAATGACAATATTCTTAATTACTGGAGCTAGAATAAAATGTTTAAAAAGTAATTTAGAGAAATAGTTTTATGATACTACTCACTAGTAGGGAAAAATAAGCATTTGAAAAAGTATTATATTTGCAAAGGTTTGTGAAGGAGTCTAGATTTAGGCCTGTTTTATTTTAGAAAGTGTTTAACATATAAAAGCCCTAAGAAGTTACTAAATTTACTAAGTTTACAGTAAGCTTCTTCATGATAAAGAAGTGGCCATTTTCTCACATTAATTATCTTCAGAGTTTGTCAGTTTTTTTCAGATAATTATTATTGCCAAATATTAAGAGATTATTATTTTGGGGACTAGACCCACATATGCTTTTTTTTTTTTTTTTTTTTTAAATTTTAAGAGTGCAAAGTGCTTCCTCCCGCTTTATTTACTTTCTAGGTATGGAACTTGCTGGACATGCTCCCTCAAAATTGAGGCAAAACAAAGTGCCAGTTTTCTTCCATAACCATTCCTGTGGCCAAGTTCCTGCCCTGTAAAACACAGATTTGAATGGATACGTTTGTTTCATGATCTTATACTTTATTTTTCTTGATACCTTCTTTATGCAGGCCTAATGAGAAGTTAATACCAAAAGACTTCCCTGTTGCCTGGTTAGCAAAACTACATACATTTTGTTTCAGAGTTAACTTCTGCCTACATGTTTTGTAAAGTGTAATTTTACCTGCTTGATTACAAGATCAGGAACCAAGAGCTGTCTAATTCATCTCAGTGAGCCTTCACCTGCAGTACTAAAACTGGGGTCTTATGGTTCTGAGATTTCCATATTTGTCAATATTCTAGTGTTTTGGGAAGTGATATTCTTTATTCTAATAAACTTAGGAATCTATAAATTATAGAAGACATACTAAATTAGGTTCTGGGAGCACTTACTGGCATGATTTCTACATTTGAGGTGCAATTATTTCTACTTCTGAGGTACAATTATTATTATTTGAGGAACAGTCCTTTTCCCCATCATACCTAATTATAAGCTTTCTCTTTTTAAGTATTAATAGTTTTATAGTCGTGGTTACCAGTTTGATTTATTCAATTTTATCCTGATAGTAAGGAAAACATCTTCATTGAAACTATGAAAACTGCATTATAAAAAAGGAAAAAGATTCTGTTTGGATAAGACCAATCAATAAATTCAGTATTTTTCTATAGAACTGCTCTTTAATTGTTTTGGTGGTTTCTTATAACCCATATTAAAATCTTTTATGGGTTATTTTTCCCTTGGAATTCTGAGGATATTGGATCTAGGTATTATTTAAATTATTATTTATACAAAGTATATTTTAAGTTGAAGGTTAAAGATATATTAAGAAGAAAGTGTTTTCCATATATAACCATTAAAAATACTAATTGTAGTTAAATCAGTCCATTTAGTTCTAGGTAATTCTTGTTTTACTCATTTAGGGTTAAGTAATCTACTTAAACAAAGTTGTCTGCTCTGAACTAACAGAATCATAGAAATCTTGACCCATTCTCTTGGTATAGTTATGACAGATTTTGATTTAGGAAGGTAATGTCAGACTTCATACCAAGTGGCCTGTATCCTGGAGTCTCTTCTACTTAATAGTAATAGTTAAGATGATTTGGTATGGTCCTTTACTAAGGATCTTTTGATGTTTTATTTAGTAGACAAACATCCCTCGGGTTTAGTGGCAGCAAGGATCTTGACTCATTTTTGTTTTTTGAGTTTTATTGCTGCAGTTGGCCTAGGTGCCCTCTACAAATGGTACACTTCTCTGATCAGAATTTCATTTACCATGTAGGGAATTCCTTTACTCTTTGTGTAGCACCATTGTTTTTCATGTATTATGTCTTTTTATTGGTTTATTTTGTCATTAGGGAAAGGAAATCCTATTCTTTAGTAACTTTTTGAGAAAGAGTAAATGCGAAGTATATTCTTTGAAGCTAGGAGTGTCTGAAACATTGTCACTGCATTTTTAGATACTTGATTGATAGTTTGGCTGGGTATAGAAATCTAGGTTGGAAAATATTTTTCTCCAGAATTTTAAAGACACTGTTTCATTATCTTTTTGCTTCTATTACTGCTAAGAAATCTGAAGCCATTCTTATTTCTGATTTTCTCCTCACTGGAAGCTGTTAATCTGTTAATAGTCTTTAGTGTTTTGAAATTTCATTGTAATTCTTTGATGTGGATCTGTTTATCATTGTGTGTTGGTTTTCATCAGGCCCTTTCAGTTTAGCAACTCTTGTTTTTCAGTCTTGGTACTTAAGATTTCATTGGTGATACGTTTCCTCTGCCGTTTTATCATTCTAATGTGCATTTTTGGAGGGGTACTCCACTTAGTTTTTTTCCCCTCCTACTTAACAACTTGGTCTTTTTGTTCAGTTAGATTTCTTCAGTTTTATCATACAGTTCTTTTATTGAGTTTTTCATTTTTTTCTATAATGTTCATCATTTCTACTTTATAGTCCTTGCCTGTAGTATTTTACTTTTTTTTGTTTTTTTTTTAAAGTAAACTCTGTACCCAGTGTGGATCTGGGAACTCATGACCCTGAGATCAAGTCTCATGCTTTACTGACTGAGCCAGCCAGGTGCCCCTAGTATTCTGTTCTTTTTTTTTTTTTAATTTTTTTATTTACTTGATAGACAAAGATCACAAGTAGGTAGAGAAGTAGGCAGAGAGAGAGGAGGAAGCAGGCTCTCCATTGAGCAGAGAGCCCGGTGCAGGGCTCGATCCCAGGACCCTGAGATCATTACCTGAGCCGAAGGCAGAGGCTTAACCCACTGAGCCACCCAGGTGCTCAGTATTCTGTTCTTGACACATGACTGCAACATCTGTTCTTACCTGTGGATATTAATATTTTTGAAGTTTTTTTTTTAAGATTTCATTTATTTATTTGACAGAGAGAGATCACAAGTACGCAGAGAGGCAGGCAAAGAGAGAGGGGGAAGCAGGCTCCCCGCTGAGCAGGGAGCCAGATGCGGGGCTCGATCCCAGGACCCTGAGATCACGACCTAGGCCAAAGGCAGAGGCTTAACCCACTGAGCCACCCAGGCGTCCCCTTGAAGTTTTTTTCTTGCATAGTTTTTATGTTTTTTTGTTTTTGTTTTGGCTTGTTTTGGCCTCTGTCTTCCACATTAAACATTAATCAGTTGCCTTTTTCTTCCTTGCCTGACTGTATTATATGTTGTGGAATATTAAAAAGTTGATTAGAGGGCACCTAGGTGGCTCAGTTGGTTATGTGTCTGACTCTTGATTTCAGCTCAGGGTGGTGAGATTGAGCCCCATATAGGGGTGTGTGCTGGGTGTGGAGCCTGCTTAAGATTTCTTTCCTAACCTCCCCCCCTCCCCCACCCCCCGCTGCCCCAGCTGGCCTGTGCACATTCTCTCTCTCTTAAAAAAAAAATTTTTTTTTTTTAAGTTGATTAGAGGGACGCCAGGGTGGTTCAGGCAGGTAAGTGTCTGCCTTTGGCTCAGGTCCTGATCCTGGGCTTGAGTCCTGCATCAGGCCTCTTGCTCAGCAGGGAGTCTACTTCTCCTGTCTGCCTCTCTTGTTTGTGCATGCATACATTCTCTTTCTCTCTCTCTGATTAAAATCCTTCAAAAATCAAAAAAGAGTTGATTAGAGTATCTGCATTTGTCAGCTTTTAACTTCTCTTTGGCTTATCTGGGTGGACTGTTTTTTGAGGGCTCCCGAGATCTTAAGGTCTTGTGCTTTTTAGATACACTCAGAGAATAGCTTTCCATTATCTTGAGTGGTAGTAAAGCAGAGTTTGTTGAGTGTAGTACAGAAGCTCCTGAAGAGGAAGGGGACCCTGAGCATTGCCCTAGTTTTCCATTTTCATACATGGGGAATAAAGATCTGATTGGCAGCAGTCTGGAAGATTAATGGAAGAAGATGACGATGGGTCTCTGCAGTAAGCACTCAGTCCCTCTCCTTTTGGTATGCTACTCTAATTTTTAACTGTGGATGTTGTCTTCATAGTTTTGCTAGGATTGTGGAGAGGAGGTATTCAGTGGAATGTGGTGAGGATATCTAGTGTATCTTATCAATTCACAAACAGCTTTCAATAGTATTCCCTTTTTTATTTTTAAAGATTTTATTTATTTATTTGACAGACAGAGATCACAAGTAGGCAGAGAGGCAGATAGGGAGGAGGAAGCAGGCTCCCCTCTGAGCAGAGAGCCTGATGTGAGGCTCGATCCGAGTACCCTGGGATCATGACCTGAGCCGAAGGCAGAGGCTTTAACCCACTGAGTCACCCAGGCGCCCATAGTATTCCCTTTTTTAGTCACACCATCCTACTATTTGCTCCTTTCACCTCAGTTGGCCTAGGTTTTTTTTTGTTGTTGCTGTGTCTTTTGAAGTTGTTGTCATGTAACTTATATTGGCTCTTTCCCCCAGCGAAGCATGAAAAATGATATTTGGGGAACTGCTAAGTTAGTTACCGATGGTCCTGCTTATTTTCCAGCTCCCAAAATCTTTTAGCTCTTTTACTTTTTCCTTGTTCTTGAGGATTTTTGCTTTCAAAAAATACCTTTACTGGGGCACCTGGGTGGCTCAGTTAAGTGACTGCTTTCATTTTGGGTCATGATCTCAGGGTCTTGGGATGGAGCACCACATTGGGCTCCTTGCTCAGCGGGAAGACTACTTCTCCCTCTGTTCTCCCCTACCCCCGCCCCGCTTGTATTCTTTCTCTCGCTGTGTCTCTCTGTCAAATAAATAAATAAAATCTTTAAAAAAAATACCTTTACTGTAGTTTTGGTGGGATTTGAGGGAGTGAGATTAGATATTCTCTCATTTCATTATCTTAACATCCTTTTACATTTGTTTTCTTTGTATGTAAGGTTGGTAATAATATGTAACTAAAGTGTATTAACTAAGTAGAAGTATTTATTTTTTATCTAATACAGTGAAACCTTTTATTTAGATTCCATGGAATTTTCAATATTTTGTATATGCAGCTATTTTAATAGTGTGATCTGTGTTGTATAAAAGGTTATAGTAGTTGATTGCAGTTAATTCCCTTCCAGTTCTCATTGTTATTTGTGCAACCCCTAGCAAATGGTTTATATTCTCTGCTCATAAATCTTTGAAATTATAACACTCTTCCTTTACATGATCGTTGTAAGACTGAAATAAAAAAATGATGTGAAAGAGCTAAAACATTGGGTAATGTGGAAATGTTTACCTGACATTAGAAATAACTTCCCAATGTGTTTGCTTTTACAAATAAACAGTGATTCAGTTTATCAGGACTTACTCTATCTAAAGTAAGTTTTAAGCAATATTCTCTCTTAGTAAAATTTAAGAATTTAAATAATATACTTCCATAATTTTTTATAGACACTTTTAGAGTTCAGCTCTTCCAAGCAGATAGTAGGTCCTGTGTATTGCCTGTAAAAACTCTAAAAGCTGAAAAGTACTCTACAAAAGGTATTTTTTTCCATTTTGGATTTTAATGATTTTTATTTATTTTAGAGAGAGAGAGAGAGTGAGAGACAGCATGAGCGGGTCGGGTGAGGACAGTAGGAGAGGCAGAGACTCTCAAGCAGACTCTTAGCTGAGCATGGAGCCCTATGCAGGGTTCAGTTCCACAACCTGAGATCATGACCTGAGCCCAGACCAAGAGCCAGACACTTAACTGACTGAGCTACCCAGGCACCCCTACTTCCTGGGTTTTAAAGTACAGAGACTTTTTAGGCCCAGGCTAAAAACTTAGTTGAGTCATTAGTTGACTGCTTTTTCCTAGAAAGTAAGAGTTGAGATCTGAAAATGAAGGTTCTTAAAGATGTAGAATTTTCTGAGATTTTTGTGGTAGAAATGAAAACACTGGGAATTAATTTCAGCTCACCATCTATTGAGCAATTACTGTGTTTTGTACTATGGAAGTGAATGGAAAATGAATTAAAATGTGACTTCTGCCCTTAGGGACTCTAAGTTATGAAATATGATAAATATAACGATGGTATGCACAAAAGATCTTGGGAGTGAAATTATACCTGGCTTGGGGGATGGGTATAGTAAAAAGAAAAATAAGTAACGAAAAGGTTGTTACTGATGAGATAATTTAGGTTGATTCCTGAATAGGATTTATCAGGTGAACTAGGATTGTTTCTTTGGGATAGAAAGTGAAACATGTTGGCAGTGGCACCAGTTATCAGAATAACAGCCTAACCATTTTCCTTTTCTAAACTATTTTCGTGATGTGTAGAAACAACCAGTGTGGGAAGGGATGGGTGAAGGAAGCTGCATGGGCTTAGACTGAGTGTAGTCTAGCATGTATTTTAGCACTTTTGTGAAGTTATTTAATCTTTGAGCCAGTTTCCTTCACTCATGAATTGGTAGGTAATACATACCTTGTAGGATTACTGTGAGAATTAATTGAAATAATGCATGTAAAACTCTCCTTGAGGGCTTGATCTATATTAATGTACCTCCATACTCTTTTGTCTTCTAAGTGCTGTGTGTGAAGTAGATAATCAGTCAAGTTACTGTTTTATTTATGTGCCTTTGGATAATAGAGAAAATCTGGTAAATAGGTAAATGACTGTAGTGGTTGGAGGAGAACTGGTACAATGAGAGAATGTATGTCTTTTTGTAAATTGGGTGAAAAGTAGTTCTTGTAGCTGATAGTAGTAGCCAGCAACTTAGCTTGCTCAGGAAAGCTTAGACTGAGAAAAAAGTAGTTAGGATTTACATTGGAAAGGTATTTGCCAAGACATGGGAGGCTTGGGGTGAGGGGGATGGGACAGAGTACATTTGCAGGTGTGTCACATAATTTAAATTTTTGTAGACCAGATTCCAAAAGAATCTGCTGTCCTGAATATTGGAAGCTGCTCACTTGGCAGATTTAAAAGTTTTGGTTGTCTCCCCAATAACCCTAGTCCCATTTCAGTGCTACAATAATGTCTATCTTTTATGAATCTTTTGCAGTTTACCAACCTCTTGCTTCTAAGGAATAGATTTGAGCGACCCTCAGAGAATTACTTTTTTTTTGGAGAATTAATGTGGCTTGGTTAAGTGTAACCTTTTTTTTTTTTAACCTAGTGTAGGACTTGAATAGTCTTTATATACTTCATCCAGTTTGTCTCTTGGAGAATAAATAAGGGTCTTTTAAAAAGCTGAGTTTAAATAGTTGAATTTAAACTAAAAAAAAAAAAAAACAAACTGAGTTACTTTTGTTTCATTTAACAATTTTTATTATAGAAAATTTTAAATATATACAGAAATAGAAGGAAATAATCAACTCCATGTGCCCATCACTCAGCTTGAACAATTATCAATTTATGGGGCCAGTCTCCTTTTGGCTGTACCCCTACCACCTCCCTATACCCTTAACGAATTTTAGTGAATATTTACATAGTGTGGTGGATAGACAAAAGATCATACAGGGGAGCTAGATTTTAGGAAAGTAAACTAAGGAAAAGAGAAGGGAAAGGTGGATTTCCTAGATAATACAAGCTATCAAGCGAACAAGTTTTTTCTGTGCTCTTGTCCTTCTCTTCTCTTGATGGGTAGGTTACTGCCAGGACAGATTTGTTGGAATTCCTCTCAAATTTGTTTTGTTAATATACCCACTTTCAGATTGAATTTTACTCTGTTCTCCCTTTTTGCTTTTTTCCCCCAGGGGTGTCTACATTCTTTATTTTTATTTGTTTTTCACTCATATTAAAATGTTGGGAGGTCTGTGGCAGGGCATGAAATTTAATTTGCCCTGGGACCAAACACTCACCTAGAGATGTCTTTGTGGCCATCTGGACTACAGAAGAGAAGAAAGTGTTTTTATCTTTATGGCAGATTACTCAAAACAAGCTTTGTTGCCATCATAGCTCTAATGACTCTAGTCTTTGCCCCACAGTTATTTCAAATTATTGTCAAGATTCAAAAATTTGACTGCAAGCCTTAACCATTCTGCTAGATTTGAGTACTTTGGGGCTTAGACTCTGTGGGAAAAGATCTTTAATTAGCCTTCTATAAATGGAAATTGGCTATCAGGATTTAAGCAACTTAATTTTCCAGAAATTATAAAAATTGGCCCCCTTTCATGATAAAAGTACTATAAAAGACAAAAAAAAAAAAGGGCCTTGAGCAGACTTTTTTTTCTGGACTGAAATGGAGGCTTTCTTTCAGGCGAATTCCCTGATGTTTGCTGTGTGTGATTTGGCTCTATCTCTGTAACTGCTAATATGTGGTGTGGACTTCAGGCTGTCTGGGATCTGGATGTGCCCAAAGTCTGTATTGCAAGTCCGGATTCACAGGCATTGTGTTACAAAACTGGCTTGCTGCCTTCTCTGTTTTTTTGTGTCCTAGGCAGCTGCATTGTTTGTTGCAGTATATGCATTAGCTGTTGTCTGTGTTCAGTTTCCTGCAGACTGACAAAGTGGGAGGGGCTTTGTTTGATACATAGCTGAGTTTTCACTGTGTAAGTTCTTGAGTGCACATTGCAGCCATCTTAATTACACTTTAGTGCAACTGAGACAGTGCAGCTGTCTCAAAATGGCTGCTGACCTAGTCTTTGTAGCTGCTTAGGCAGCAACTATGCCAGTGAGGAGACTTGGCACATGCACCAGGACCAGAGGTAAGAACCAATTACTCTTTATCTTTGAACATTTTAATTAAAAAATATTTGAATTTTACTGAATTTACATAGCAAGGTGAACTTAGAGCTTGCTTGTAAGAAGTTGAAGTGTTTGCTTTAAGCTTCTTTTATGGACACAGTACATAGGATGGTGAGGTCAAAGGTTAAATTCCTGTAATTTCTCACCATCTTATGTACTGTCATTGCCAGAACATTTGACCACTACAATACTGTTTCTGGCCCTAATTAACTTAATATTCTTTTTGTGTTGGATATTTTAGTTTGCTTGATATTTTTTGGTAGAAATTAAAAACATTGTATTTACTGAATAGTGTTTTTTGTTTTGTTTTGTTTTGTTTTGGAAACAAGCCATAAATAAGCCGTGTTTTACATGAAGAGGGGTGTGTGTGTGTGTGTAGGTATGTGTGTGTTTTGGAGCTATTGTTTGATAGCTTTGTGGGAAGAATGTTAATTTTCTGAATATAAGTCATAATTACAGAAAGAAAAAAAATTTTAACACTGTTAGATCTTTTTTTTTGTACTGGGTTCTAACTCTTTTTCATTATGTTGCCTCCTCTTGGTCATTCAGTTCTTTCACATGTTTTAAGGGTGCTGACTTTTTATTCTAATTAAATTTTGCTTAAATTGTCATTCAGATTCGAATTTTGAGTTTAGAAACAAGTTCTCATCTAGGACTGGATATCCCTTTTCGTTCTCCTAATATATTTTAATGCAACAGAACTAAAATAAATACTCAGTTGTTTTAGTTAATTT
The DNA here is from genome assembly GCA_003697995.1 of Taxidea taxus jeffersonii. NCBI lineage: Eukaryota > Metazoa > Chordata > Mammalia > Carnivora > Mustelidae > Taxidea > Taxidea taxus. The sequence continues at coordinate 135,424 of ML106212.1, read as the reverse complement.
ATATTAATTGTTGATGTCCACTTTAGTCTAGTTTAAACCTGTGGTATATTTAAAAATAATGTATTTCAGTGATTTTATTAATTTTGTTTCACAATTTTCAAAATGCTTTCTTAACATTCTGAACTTGAAACATTTATTGAGATATGGTAAGACCATAGTCACCCAGAGAGTTAGGAGAATGAAATTCTTACTCACATAATATTTCAGATTGAAATTTTAAGCTCTAATGTTTAAATTGTGGTAATTACTAAAATTTTTTAATAAATGGTATAGTACATTTCTTCGGTTTTGTTAAGAGTATTATGAATATATCCCTGACTAATATGACATAGAACAGTAAGTTTTGAACTTTCTAAGCACAGCAACTTTAGAAAACAGCAAATTTTTGTACAGGATTTATTAAATTCTTATGAAGGACCCCTATATTTAAAAGGGACACATGTGGTATTTTATTGTTTTGTATTTATTTTATAATTTAAAAGTATAACATTTATTTATTTATTATTAATTATTATTATTTATTAAAATGAGAACTATTAGGCTGTTAAGTCTGAAACCAGATCCTGTATCACAGTTTTAATCTTGTTCGTGTCAGGAACTAGGTTGCTTAGTTGTAGAACTTCAGATGGTAAGTTAAGGGACTGTAGAATTCAGTTTGAAAAGTATTCTAAAATGTGAGTTCTTTTTTTTTTTAAATTTTAAAGACTTTATTTATTTATTTGACAGACAGAGATCACAAGTAGGCAGAGAGGCGGGTAGAGAGAGGAGGAAGCAGGTTCCATGCTGAGCAGAGAGCCCGATACAGGGCTCGATCCCAGAACCCTGGGATCATGACCTGAGCCAAAGGCAGAGGCTTTAACCCACTGAGCCACCCAGATGCCCCTAAAATGTGAATTCTTTATGTTCTTTTTTAATTTCATTAAGTTAGAGTCTATATTTACACAGTTTAACAGTTTGAAATTGCTGCTTTGCCACAAAATTGTGTTTATATTTGTTCTAATTTTTTTTAACAAAATAATTTTTTTCTTTATCATTGATCATTTATTTAGTGGCTTCAGATATATTTGGCATCACTAGTTTAGTTTTGTCAATAGCTTTAGCGTGTTTATTTCTCTTTCATTAGCTTACTACTTTGTGAAGTTGTTAGGACTCTTTTTATGTGATATAATGGTGGATTCTATTAACCTGAACATTACTTTATATAAATCCAGTAATATGAGCTTGCCCTGAAAAGAGAAGTGTTGTGAGAGAGATTTTATCCATTGTGCCTTTCAGGTTTACCCTAGAGTGAGTATGACATAGGAAAAGTGAATGTGCTGTGCTCTTAATCATTATTATTTTTATGCCTCTTGTAGTATGAACAGCTTAGTGTATTCAGATATTTCATACAGTGCAAGCCAGCTACTCAGTTTGTTCTTTATTGCTAGAGGAAACTGGCTAGGTTGAAATTACTGAACACTTATGCAATCTTCAGAGTAAGACCTTAGGGAAATTTCAGTAAGCCACTCTTTTTTGCCTTTTGTTGTGGCTTATAAAATTTACTTTCATCCTCTACAAGATGACTCCATTGATTATTACTTGTACATGGGGGAACGTCAACAGTGTGGTTTTTTGGAATATTATTGCTAATTCTTTTGGTGCCATGTTGCATTTTTGCAACTATCAGCATAAACTGGACCTCAGTGGAATTATTACTTCTGGGATTTGTGACGGTTTTCAAATTGTCCATGCTGAATTCCAGACTGGCTGTTAGGCTGAATAATTGAAGGCATGATAAATCTGGGAGCTGGATAATTAAGGTTTAATATTAGTTTGTCATCTTTTGTGTTCCCTATGTGCTTATCCTTTTTCCTGAGCTATTTCATTAAGCATAAGCCTTTAAGGAAAATGTTGAGATAGTGAAAGAAATCGACTAAGAGTTCAAGCCTAAATTTGAGTTGTTATATTGATCAACTCATTCCATTTTCTGACTCTTGTTTCCTCATCTGTAAAATGGGAAAAATTCCTATCTATATGGCGAAGATATGCAGAGAATCAGTTTACATAATGTTTCTGAAAAGTGCCATGAAATAGTCTGCATGCTAATTTTCCAGTAATATTTGAATGCTCTTCAGTTTTTTGTTTCTTAGATGTGTACTTTATCAAATGTGATTGGATCAGGGAATGTGTTATATTTAAACAGTATGGGAAATTACACATATAACTCATGCTCAGAAGCAAGAAGTACTGACTCCTATTAGTACATCCATAGCCACTTGATAATATGTTGTATTCATGTTTGTACTACTGATCCTATTCTTTTACATAGATTAGCCACCTTTTGCTGTATGTAGATGGTGGCAGATATGTTTATTAAGTGAAGCCAATGTAGAATGTTGACATTACAGAATTAAGGAAGTAAAAGGGGGAAATGTTTTGATTCTAGTCTAGCTGAGTCCTCCAAATATGCAGTGAGAAAATAATTTCTCTAAAGAGATGACTTGAATTCAGGGCCTAGAATTTTCTGTGTTTCGGTACATATGAGAATCTTAACAAAATACAGTTTTCTTTCAGTAGCCACAAATTGGCAGCCAGCAGACTTTATCTTTTAGCTGTTGCCCTGTTACTCTACTTGTTTAAGCTGTCAGAGTTTACACAAAAATCTGGATGTTTCATCTCTGAAAAATAGAAGTTGGGCAGTGCTAAGAATGTATCTCTGCATCAGAAAAATAATCTTCAGTAGAGTACCTACTGTCTTCTTCAGATAGGGCCTATACAGTTCACATCTGGTCTTATTCATTAATTACATTACCTGCCGGGCCCCTGTAAACTGTTCCTTTCAGATCCCTGTCCTACTTATTTGACAGATTGTTGGCAGCCTTTTATATTTAGAGTACAGCTTCTAACCTAGAAGAAAGTAAGCATAAGTAAAGTCCAGCCTACTTTACTTGGTAGGAGAGACTGCCTGCATAAAGACCATTTTCTCTTTAGAAGGTACAGAACCTTTGCCAATCTTCAGCTTTGTCCCGATTTCTCTATATTAGAGAAATATGGTGCTGATTGAAGGAGATCCAGTGACATCAGCAAAAAGTGGCAATAGAATGAAAGTGAAGAGATTAAAGAAACATTAATTAGAAACATGAATACCTTGAGGTCTTTTAATGTCGTAATAGGTTCTCTATTCTTTAAATGTTATAATGGTGTTAAAGACATCACTGTTTATCATATTGATGTTAATGATTATAGTGCATAAGAAGAAGTGTATTCAAGATACACAGTTTACTGAACAGGTAAATGAAATACATTTTATAAAAGACATGTCTTAATTGGTTGAGTTGAGAAGTCTTAGCACTAAAAATGAGAAAGTTGCTAGTAGAAAGTTTTCTTGACTGCATTAGACTAATTTTAGAGGCCATTATAAACTTATTTTTCTTTAAAGTTTGCTTCTGTTTATATAACATTCACTGTCTCAACTATGTTGAGACTACTTTGATGATGTGGGAAACATGGTGGTTTATGATCATGATGTGATATGATTTTGAATTCCACATTTTCCAGAGTGAAAACCAACTTCTTAGCATTCATGTAATACCATGTAATACCATGACATTGCTAACTCCAGGGAAATGTTACTTTTTTGGAAAATGGCTTTAAGTTAAAGCAGAAACTTCAGTGAAAATTGAAAAAGCATTTAACTTGCACAGGAAACACTGACTCTCTTGCTTTCTGAACTCTTCACACTCCCAAAAGAGATAGTGATTTGTGATTTGGGAGAAAGCTTAAAGGCTATTCAAATAAGGAATTTTTTTTAATCGCTTAGGTTAGAACTTTCACAGAATTCTCTATTAGTAATTTGTAGCAGTCTGTTCTTAGTCATTAATATGTTAATATGGAAACGATGAAAACAGTGCTTATTGACACAGTGAATCCTTTGAGTTTAATGAGGAAGGAGTTTAACACCATATCTGAGGAGTTGTTTCTGCATCTAAGGACTTTTGCCCTTCTTGTAGTAAACCAGGTGCTACTGCCCAGGAGAGGCATGTGACCTGTTGCTCTCCTTTACTAACTAACATGGAAGTGTCATGGCATGCATTGTGGAAGCTACTAGTATAGAAGTCAGGAAATGATTATTTTTGTCTGGTATGGCTATTAAAAATTATATCATTTTGGATACATGACCATTCTGCATTAAAAGAGAGAGGCCTTTGGATTTGGATTAGGTAAAGAGCCAGGGAAGAAGACAGACTTTGGAACCAGTCAAGGTGAACTCATTTTCTTTGACCAACTAGTTAGACGTTTATATGAGAAATGTATATATAATGCTGGATGTATAATGCCTATCATAAGTGCTCAGTCTTTTTTTTTTTAAGATTTTATTTTTTTATTTGACAGAGAGAGAGATCACAAGTAGGTAGAGCAGCAGGCAGAGGGAGGAGGAAGCTGGCTCCCTGCTGAGCAGAGAACCCCATTCGGGCCTTGATCCCAGAACCCTGGGATCATAACCTGAGCTGAAGGCAGAGGCTTAACCCACTGAGCCACCCAGGTGCCCTGCGCAGTCAGTCTTATGCATTATTTTTTATGAGAAGAAGCTAGTTGCTTATTTTCAGACTTTAGTTTTCATATCTTTAATATGGGGATAAAGTGTACCATGTAGAGTTGATAATTGGGATTTAAATGAACATAGTATATATACATTTAGTGCAGTGTGGGACACAAATTAAGTATTAGTAAATATTGGTTGCTTTTTCCTTACAGATTTCTCTCTGGCACAGATTTCTTTTGTTTTCAATCATTATGGTACTGGGGAGAAATCTGGGCTACTTGGATACTTTAGAAAAGATTCTTTAGGGTGAGAGGTTTTTAGGGTTCTGGCTGATTTATTGTAAAAATGCCAAAAAGCAAGGTGTTTATTTATTTTTATTCTTTAAAATATTTTATTTATTTAATTGACAGAGAAAGAGAGAGAGCACGAGCAGGTGGAGAGGCAGAGGGAGAAGCAGGCTCCCTGCAAAGCAGGGGAAGTCCAAGATGGGATTCGATCCCAGGACTCTGGGATCATGACCTGAGCCAAAGGCAGTGGCTTAACCAACTGAGCCACCCAGGTGTCCCAACCAAGGTGTTTAAGTCTCAAAGTGAAGACTTTAAAGAGCGTGAAGGGGACACAATAAGAATTCTTACTGGTGCTAAGGCAGCATGTTAGAGTGAAAACAAAATGGATTTTGAATTGGTCAATTGATTCAACAAGTTTAATAAACATTTATTATGTACCTGTTAGTTGCCAGGTACTGTTTTGATGTCTGGCATACAAGATCCCTGCACTCTAGTAGTTTACACTGGGGCAGGGGAAATGGGAGGATAGATAATAAATACAAGAAGGTTAAATTACCCCAGGGATTGAGAATCCTGGGGGTAGGGTAGAATAGGTAGTGAGTGGCTAGGTGAACACTACCAACATGTGGTTTGTGGATGAGTTCAAGGTCAGTTCAGATTAGTTTGTCTATTTATTCTTGATCTTCCATGAGACAAGAAGTGAAATTAAGAATGTCTAGAAATTTTTGTATCAATCCAATAAAGTAACTTTATGTCAGTTGGGTCAAATAATAAAAATAATTGAGGCATACATTTTATATGCTTTCTCCTTATTTCACTTTCCAATTAATTCATTTTCATTGAATTTATAAGAGTGTTGATCTTTGATGGATTAGAGCTAAAACATTGGTTCTTTACCATTATTTGCAAAGCACTGAGCTAGATTAACAATTAACATTGTTGGTTGGCACTTCAGTAAGCAGATTGTAGAGAATTTAAGCTTCTTATGATTAATTCAGTATCAGGTCATTATTTAATTTATTCAGCTTAATAAATAGTTGTTATATCCATTATATTTTATGCTGGATTAAATGATTTTAGGTCTTTTGATTTTAAAGTACTTTTATTCAAAGATCTGGATGGACAAAGTAGGAAGAGAGAGAGGGAGGACACAGCTGACAAAATTAAAACCAGAAGGAATACAATACTTGGATGATTTCCAGCTGTGAGATGTTATGATCAATAGCCAAATGTTACTTAAACGGGATATACTATGTGAAATGACACCATATTATATATATTTGTTTCTGTTCCTTCTGCTGATGGTGGAGTACAGATTCTGAAAAGAATATGTAATTGAGGAAATCCATTACTGCTTATCAAAGGCAACATTTAGGATTATGCATGCATTAGAAGTCTACTATTTACTATTGATGTGTGATAACTTTTTCCCCTAATTTAGAGCTCCATTTTCTTTATTGTGTAATAGGGATAGTTTAAGAACGATGTTTTATTTTTTTTCTTAAAGATTTTATTTATTTGACAGAGAGAGAGATCACAAGTAGGCAGAGGCAGGCAGGGGGGTGGGGGAAGCAGGCTCCCCGCTGAGCAGAGAGCCCATGCAGGGCTTGATCCCAGGACCCTGAGATGATGACCTCAGCCAAAGGCAGAGGCTCAACCCACTAAGCCCCAAGGACGATGTTTTAAATCAGCTGAAAATATGGGGCACCTGGGTGGCTAAGTGGGTTGAGTTGGCTAAGTGTCTGCCTTTGGCTCAGGTCATGATCCTGGCATCTTGGGATTGAGCCCACATCGAGCTCCCTGCTCAGTGGGGGACCCTGCTTCTCCCTCACCTCTTCAGATCCCCCTGCTTGTGCACTCTCTCTCTCTCATATAATAAATGAAAAATCTTAAAAAAAAAATAAAACAGCTGAAAATAAGATTAAAAAATAAGGAACAGGGGCACCTGGATGGCTCAGTCAGTTGGGGGTCCAACTCTTGATCTTGGCTCAGGTCTTGATCTTGGGGTTGTGAGTTTGAGCCCCACATTGGGGCCTACTTTAAAAAACATAAGGAACATATTTTGGATAACCCCTGGTTAGCATATTAAGTACTACTTTTCATTTTATTGTCATTTTAGATGTGGCACTAGTTTCTAAACTGTTACTTGAAAATGAAATTTAGTATATTTAGACTCACTAAAATAAGTGGAAAATAGAAGTGAAGAGATAGAATTATGTATTAGTAAGTGATAAAGTAATTACTGAAAAAAATTTAAACAAAGGACTTCATAGGCAATGACTCAACTCTCGCTCAGTCAAATCTGGCCAATTAAAACAAAAGAATGATTTAGGGTAAATAAGAATGTGCTACTGACAAAATATGTTCTTGTTTAGATATTTGTAACGTAACGTGTGAGTTTATCGAAAAGTTTAGTAATATTAACTAGTGTGGTAAATATGTTGAGTTACTAATCACTGTACTATTGATGCTTGAATATGCATTAAGTCTTATTATTTGGTGACATGTAAAGCATTGTGGTTCTAAGAGCAGTTCTATTTAATGATCATTCTTTAAGTAATTAACAAAATTTGAAAGGTGGCTGTAGAGTCAGATGAGGACAGCTTTTAGTTAATGTGAATTATAATTTATATTTTTAATGACTTAAAAATAGCAGTTACTGGATTTATGTAATATTTTGGTCTATGTCACAGAAAACTAAGGCTTTTGAATATCTCTGGATGTTAAACATGTTTTGGTGTGGTGGGGGTAAAATGTCAATTACATAAGAATTATAAATTGATTTTCTCTTATTACCTGGATTTGAATCATTGGTAAATAGATAACTAGATATATTCTAGAACCAGTCAGTGCCTGTTGGGGAACGAATGGGGGAGGGTTTACTCAGCAGTATTCTTTAGTTTGGTCATGAAATGAGGACTGCTTTATGTAAATTGTTCTTACTGGTGCCAGCTAGCTGTAACTGCAGTCTGGCTCTGCTAGGGCAGCAAATAATATGTGTCATGGATTTTCTGTTTGGAATGTATAAGAATTCAGCCTTTAGGACTGAAAGAACAGAGTTGATGCTTTAGAATAAGAGTACTGAGACCTCCACAACTGACAATATGTGGAATAATGAGAAGCTATAAGCCTTTGAAGCTTTTAGTTCTGTTTTTATAGATTTATGCCTACTGATACTATTGGGTAATATGTGGGAGGTACTTAACTGCACACAGTTGCTGCAGTCCTAATAGTTGGCAGAATAGAAAGCAGTACAAAAGAATTCTGATTCTAGGCATCTTTACTTGCAACAATCCTTTGGAAGATGTACTTTGTGTGTTCTGTGAGCTTCACTAGCATACTGTCTGACGTTTTTTGGGTTTTGTGGTTAATGGGATGTTTGCTGCACAAACTATACAACAGATGTGAATCACTGTTTGAAAGGAATTTTAATATGTAGCCAATCTACTGTATTCGTGTTTTTTTTTTTTTTTATGAATATGAACCAGGCAAGGAATTTAGGCTCAAGAAGGCTGTTCTAGAAGTCTGCATTAGTTTTAACTGCTTATACAAATGAACTAAGTTGCAGTGGTTTACAGAAGAGGAAGTCCTTTTCACAATATCGAGCTACCCACAGGTAAGAGATTCAGGTCCTTTTTTTGGGGGGGGGGGACTACCCCCATCTCCTACCCCCGACCCCTCAGGCCTTTTATCTGTCTCTCACCTTTGGAAGGTTTTTTTTTTTTTGTTTTAATTATAGTCATTCCAGGATTGGTAGTGTTTATTGTAAATTTTAAGGAGATTTTGAATACCATATTTGGATTTTATCTTTTAAAAAATGATTTTCACTTTTATAGTTTTCCTTATGTTTGTATTGAAATGAACTAGCATTGGGCTTCATATATGAACATTACTCATGCATACAATATGTTCATATTACATAGAAATCAGTTTTAGACCTCTTTTCATTATAGTCCTGTTGCTGTGTTTTCAGTGTAGTGACACCAACTGGTACATACAGAGAAATGACGTTTTGTAACCTTACTAAACTATAAAGTTTTAGAGTAAATGTACCACTTTGAATTCATCATCAAAATCTGACTGCTTCTGTGTTCACAAATGATATACATTAGATAATGTACATTTATACATAGAACATGATCAAGTTTTCCAGTCCCAACCTTATGCTTTCCATTTCCACATATTTAAACTTATCACCATCTTAACAAAGTGAACTTAAGTTTAAAACTAAAATGAATATTAGAAAATTTAATATTTTATTTCTTAGGTGAAGATTGCAGAGGCATTTGTTAAATTATTTTTTTGGTATGCTTGAAAATTGCGTACAGAAAACCATTATCTCATTGAAATAAAAGAAGCATGCAACATAAGAATATATAACCATACTATAAAGATTTATGTTTATAAAGAGTACAAGTATGTGTGTCTGCTAGTATCAGTATGGCCAGTGATAAAATATATTATTGATTTATATAATTGTGGAGGATGAATGTGGGTAGGTGACAAAGCAAAGGATGATAGTGAGGCTAGCTTCGAGAAGTAGAGGAGGAAAGGAATGGTATTATGCAGTTCTTTGCTTCCCTTTTTAGAAGTATCAGGATCTTTCTGCAACTTAAAATTGTTAGTTTTAGATGGGACTTTCAGTTCTCTAGACTCTGAAAGGCCATTGGCCATTTATTACTATATGCTTGGGTACTTAAAAGCTAGAGGCCAGCTAGATTGAGTGTGATAGAAGCCACACTCATGTTTCAGGGGTTCAGACTGTTTCCTCTTGCCTTTTGACAGTGTTGCTTAGGCTTTTGAAAATTATTGTTCTAATACATGTTTTGTTGAAGTATAAAAATTTATATGTTTGTGGATGTTTGTTTCACTTGAGTAAACAACTTCACTAGGATCAGAGAAATGTTGATACTAGAAAAATACCAATTTTGATTAATTTACCAAAGGTTGGATTGGGAGAAGGGCATGCTTCTCTTAGTGTGGAGAACACACGTATCTAAAACTGTTGGGAAGTTTTCATACTTTTCTAGAATGTTAGATTGGGAAGATAGTTGAGACAGCCTGAGGAGTATTATTTATAGGTAAAGAGGCAAGGAGTTAGACCAAAGTAGCATTCAATAAGTATTCAGTTGGGGATCATAGCAAAGCAAGAGAAGGGAAAGTTGCATAGAGTTTTCTGTAGATATAAATAAACCTACAGGGAATCATGTAACACAAAGATAAATGTCTTGAGGATAAAGATATGTCGTTTTTGAGACTATTGAAGTTGAGTATGAACGATCCAAAAATCTGAAGGATAAATTTTGAGTTTGCAGTTTTTGTGTTCCTCTTAGGCAACAAAATTTATTGGCAAGTAATGTTGAATAACAAAATCTTGAAAGTGCAATAGACCTAGGTGGTCAGGTAGTTGTAACATCACACTTCCTACAGGAGCCTACTGTTTATTATTCCTGACAGTTAATTATCTAGTTTTTGCTTCAATATTTCTAATGACAGAAAGGAGAGTCTCTAACTTCATATGGTAATTAATTCTTCCTTTTATTGGACATCTGAACAAATCAGTATTTGTTGGTTTTGGGGAGAAATTGGCCTTTTATTACACTTGTCTCTCTGCCTGCCTCTTTTTCTCTATATCTGGTTTACACACATGATAGATCTGCACTATTTAAAGAAAGCCATTAAAATTCTCTTGTTTTCTAGGCTAAATATCCTCCATTTTCCCAATGGTTTCCTCCTACAACACGTTGTTCTAGGTCATTCTTTAGCCTGGTCATCCTGTTTGTCCTACTGTTTCTGTAAGAATCCCTTTTATCTGAGTCAATCAAAACTAAATGTAATACTAAAAAATGTCTCCCTTTCCTTAGACAGTGTGCTTCTGTTCTGCAGCTTAACTTTGTGTTGACATTTCTAGCAACCACCTAGCACTGTTGAATTTTATTGAGTTTGCAGTAAGTTCAGATCCCTCAGTATTTTTCACACATACCATTGATAACCTTTAATATAACTGAGTATTTGAACCAAGTGTATTGCTTTATATTTGTAGTTACATCTTCTTTACAATTTCTAATATTGTTTATTATGTTTTTTTCAATTTTCCTTGATTTATTTTCTACTTTTTAATAGTTTTTTTTCCCCAAAGAACTGGCTATTGGTTTTATTGTTGCTTGCTGTTTTATTGTTGCGTTTTCTCTCATTATTTTTGCTTTTATTATGATTTCCTTGCTTTGGGGTTGTACTTTTCCTCCTTTACCAGCATTTTTGAGTTTGTGTTTTTTTTTTATTAATATGTGTGGTTTAAGGCTATTACTTTTCCTCTGAGTTATTTCACCACTGATTTCCTTCTTAATCCAGTATACATATATTTTTAATTTATAAGGAGATCCTTTTTTGTCATTGCATTGTTGCTCATCTAACTCTGTTATCTTATGGCTGAGGATGTGGCTTTGTATGATTTTTTTTTTTGTCTTTGAATTTATTATTTCCTTGACACCACATTAATGTATGTGTTGGATGTGTTCATGCAAAATGCATATTCTGGGTTTGTTGGATATATAGTTCCATTTTTCTATTAAGAAATATATGCATTGTTTATATTACTTACATTTTTTTCATTTGTAGATTTTATAATGAGGTGTGTTTCTCTCTGGATTTACTAGTTTCTTCCTGAAAAAAATTTTTAAAAAAAATTTATTTATTTGTCAGAGAGAGTGAGCACAGGCAGACAGAGTGGCAGGCAGAGGCAGAGAGAGAAGCAGGCTTCCTGCCAAGCAAGGAGCCCGATGCAGGACTCGATCCCAGGACACTGGGATCATGACCTGAGCTGAAGGCAGCGGCTTAACCAACTGAGCCACCCAGGCGTCACTCTTCCTGAAATTTTTTAAACCTGTTTTTGTTTTATGTGATTTGAAGTGATGTAAGTTTATCTACAGGAAATATATATATTTTTTGTCCAGTAACTTGATCTTCAATTTGAATCATTTTTTACATGTTATATATAGGTTTTATATACATACTTACCTTTTTCTGGTTAACATTTGCTTAGTGTATCATTTTCTGTCCTTTGAATTTTTAACTTTTCTATGGTATTTTATTATAAGTTGTGTCTCTTGTTTATAATGCATACCTGCTACTTTTGTCACTTTACCCAGTTTGAAACCTGATAAGTTATTTTTAGACTAACAGTTTTCTTTATTTTTGCCCCACATTTCACAGCCCCTATGTCTGCTAACTCTCATCATACAATTATCTGGGATTTTTATTCCAGACTATTTATTTTAAAGATGATGGATCTTCAATTATTTAAGCCAGCCCATGAGTTTTACTTGTTTTTTTGGAGCATTGATGATTCCTTTTGGAGCATTATATGAGTTCCGTAATTTGAGTTCTTCCCCCATTTATTAGGGCCTTTTGGTGTCTTGAATTTGTACTATATTTTTATGTAATTGTTTTAGCAAGGGACCATTTTCTCAGTCTTTGCTCAGAAATAATATCTTTATTTCTTTATCCTGTTGATTGCTAGTTTTTCTGGCAATAGAATTCTAGGCTAAAAATAACTTTTCCTCTGAACTTTGAGGATATTGTTGTTTATTTTAGCATTCGTATTGCTGATGACAAGTCTGATGTCATTTTAATTCTTACTCCTTTGTAGTTAACTGATCTTTTACTCTTAAGTTATTAATATTTCCTCAAATTGGTTTTCTGAAGTCTTCACACATTATGTCTAGGTTTTAGGGTTTTGTTGTTGTTGTTTGTTTTTTTGTTTTTTGCTTGTTTTAATTTAGTCTGTTTTGGCATAATGAGCAGACCTGTTCTATGGAAAGCATATACTTTTTTTTTTTTTTAAGATTTTTTATTTATTTGTTTGACAGAGAGAAAGAGCACAAGTAGGTAGGTAGGCAGGCAGAAGGGAGGGAGAAGCAGGCTCTCCGCCGAGCAGGGAGCCCGATGCGGGGCCCGATCCCAGGACCCTGGGATCATGACCCGAGCTGAAGGCAGCCGCTTAACCGACTGAGCCACCCAGGCGCCCCAGCATATACTTTTTAAAAAAGATTTTATTTATTTATTTGATAGAGAGAGGTATCGAGGGAGGGAACACAGGCAGGGGCAGTGGGAGAGGGAGAAGCGGGCTTCCCAGTGGAGCAGGGAGCCCTATGTGTGGTTCGATCCCAGGACCTTGGGATCATGATCTGAGCTGAAGGCAACCACATAACAACTGAGCCACCCAGGTACCCCTTTATATATACTTTTAAAAATTTAACTCTGTGAATTCTTTTTCTTGCTTTCTTTTATTCTTAGTTCTTTTTTCTAAAATTCATCTTCAGTGAAACTTACTGCTTCTGGATATGTTCCCAGTCTCTTAGCTTTTCTGTTTTTCCTTTGTGTAATATTTTGAGAGGACATTGGGTCTTGGTTACCTATGTCTCACTTCAGCTGTGTCCACGCAGCTCTTGTTTTGAATCTCTAAGATTTCAGATTCATTTCTTTTCATATCTGCTTGTTCTTTGGGTACAGTACCTTTTCAGAATATTTAATATACTATTTTAAAATGTTTTCTGTTCATTTTATTAAGTAACTAGTTCTTTTGTTTGAGGGGCTTGGCATCTATTTGTGATTATACTCATTTTTATATTTGAGATTTCTTGTTTTACTCGGGGTCAGTGCTGACTGAAATGATTGTGAGGGTTTGGGAAGTGGTACTTGTAACTTGCTGCTTATGGGAAGTGCTGGGAATTTATCTTTTGGATTGTAGCTTCTCTTCTGTCTTTTCGGGAGTTTAGTGTCTGGATGGGTCAACTAATTACACTTATAAATGTCATTGCTACTCTGGCTTATTATTAGCATGGACGAGATTGGGGAAAGTGGAATGAGTTTAACTGTTAAGATACAAATTACATGAATATATCTTCATTGTGAAAGTTAGAACTGGCACATTGTGAAAGTTAGAACTGGCACATCTAAGTGAAACTTGGTATTCATATTCCTTTGTCTTTTGCCATATCAACCACTATAAACTAGTTAGGCATTTATCCTTCCAGACTTTAAAATATCACTTGCATGCCTATATTAATGTTTAGAAATGATATTTTGTGTGTGTGTGTGTTTAACACAATGACATATAAAACCTGGAAACAATTTATTGTCTACTTACATATCTGAATACTTTCTATTTTATTATCCCATTTAACCCCTGTAACATTTTAATGAGAAGTGGTATGAGGAGAGGCAGAGTTAAGAGTTTTAGTGTTGTAGTTGAGAATATTGAGGCAAAGAAGGGATATATTATTGAACAGGTGACTTAGTTAGGGAATGATAGTACCAGTATTCAAAAAGGTATGTCTGGCTTCAGCTTTTTGCATTAAGAATTCTGCAGCTGCTTTGTTGTACACTTTATATTCATGCACATGACAGAAATCTACATTCTTAACTTTTAGTGTTCTTTAGTGAGGATTCTCCACAGTATGTTTTGTTTTGTTTTGTTTTTCCCCCAGGTTGCTAGTCTTTTTTTTTTTTTTTTTTTAAGATTTTATTTATTTATTTGACAGACAGAGATCACAAGTAGGCAGAGAGGCAGGCAGAGAGGGGGTGGGGGAGCAGGCTCTCCACCAAGCAGAGAGCCCTATGCAGGGCTCAATCCCAGGACCCTGGGATCATGACCCAAGCTGAAGGCAGAGGCTTTAACCCACTGAGCCACCCAGGTGCCCCT
>ML106212.1:54422-120812 GCA_003697995.1 Taxidea taxus jeffersonii | reverse complement strand
TTTTATTTACTTGACAGAGATCACAAATAGGCAGAGAGGCAGGCAGAGAGAGAGAGAGAGAGAGAGATGCAGGCTCCCCACTGAGCAGAGAGCCCGAAACGGGACTTGATCCCAGGACTCTGGGATCATGACCCAAGTGGAAGGCAGAGGCTTTAACCCACTGAGCCACTCAGGTGCCCAGGTTGCTAGTCTTCTTTGTATTGTTTTGCCAGTTTGGAAAAAGGCTTCACCTAAATTACCCTCCTTAGTTCTTAGTCACAGTCCTGTGATCCACTATTTTTCTTTTCTTTTCTTTTTTGAAAGATTTTATTTATTTGTCAGAGAGAGAGAGAGACTGAGAGAGCATAAGCAAGGGGAATGGTAGCAGAGGGAGAAGCAGGACCTCTGTTCAGCAGGGAGCCTGATGCAGAGCTTGATCCCAGGACCCTGGGATCATGACCCAAGCCAAGGCAGATAGATGCTCAATGAACCGAGCCACCCAGGCATCGTGATTCACTGCTTTTCTTCTAATAATATTAGCATACCGTACTTTATATGTCCCAGGCATTTTTCTTTATGCTTTATGTATGTATTTAATCCTAAACTCACTTAGTCCTATAGCTCAGTAAGGTAAGTATTATTATTATCTCCATATTACTGGCCCAGAGAGGTTAAGTAATGTGCCCAGGGTCACACAGCTATTAAGTATCCAGTATTTTTTAAAAGCATTTCTTAGTGATGGGTGTTATATTTGCCTGTATTTTTTAAATTTAAAGTCAAGAAATTGTTATTTAAGGAATTTCACATCTGACTCCTTCCAGGGTCAGTCTCCCTAGTTTTTCTGAAGTCAGAATCATAATTCTCAAAATAGCCCTTTTAAAAAGAACTTTCGAAAAAGAAAAAGAAAAGAAAAAAGAACTTTTGTTCAATCCACAGTTGTCACTATCAGTCATTCCACAGTTTGTTTGTTTGTTTTTTGGATGGGCTTCTTTGTTTCCACTTGAATATGATCATACTTCAAAAACTCTCCACTTGTAATTTTTGGGATCCAACTTCTTTAAGCAGTTTACTTTAGGGCTGTGTTTAGGATCTGCGTGGTTGCAATTTCAGACACCCTAGAACATGAGTAAGTTCAAATCATATTCACTCCTAAACTATCACACCCTAAAATTGTATAGATTGTTGGGATATGCCAATACTTTTAAGTCCAGACATTGTGTTCTCAATTGAAAAGCCTAAAGAAAGGAGGCATCTTTGTTTCAAGTCAACATTAAAATTAGAATACTAATTCAGTACAGCTGAGATTTCCCTTATATCCTATGCTTTTAGTAATTCTGTATTCCTGGAGCCAACCTCCATGTTCATGAATGCTCTTGTCACTTTGATGATTTTTAGGTATCATATTCCTTCTTATCTATTTCAAAACTCATACTTGAACAATGAGTTCTGGATTACAAAAAAGGATTTATTTTCCCATTTGTCTTTGTCCACAAACTAAACAAATACAATTTGTATTTTTGTTGTTTTGGTGCAGCAGTAGGTATCTTTATCTGTTGCTTTTTAAAAAATGTGAATTGTCTTTTTTGAAAAAACTTTTTATTTTTTAGAGAAGGGTGTAGTAACAGAAGGAGAGGAAAAGAGAGAATTTTAAACACACTCTGCACCCAGTGTAGAGCCCAATGAGGAGCTTGATCTCACAACCCTGAGATCATAACCCCAGATAAAATCAAGAGTTGGACACTTCGGGGCGCCTGGGTGGCTCAGTGTGTTAAGCCTCTGCTTTCGGCTTGGGTCGTGGTCTCTGGGTCCTGGGATTAAGCCCCACATTGGGCTCTCTGCTCAGCAGGGAGCCTGCTTCCCCTTCTCCATCTGCCTGCCTCTCTGCCTACTTGTGATGTCTCTCTCAGTCAAATAAATAAATAAAATCTTTAAAAAAAAAAAGTTGGACGCTTAACTGACTGGCCATCCAGGTACCCCAGTAGGTTAGTGTATCTTAAAATATCTCAGAATGTCTTTGGTGTGTCAAAGTAGTGCACAGTTTTTGCCTCTTTGCCTTTAAAAATGGTTATGACAATGATCTTTTACCAGCTGTGTATGAGACTATGCACTGCTGTATGTTATTGCTAATAAATAGTTGTAAAATGTAAGATGTGTAAAAATGTATCTTTTTGTGTGGTCTATGTGATTATTAGTGAAATTGAACTTTTTTTCTTATGTTTGTTTTGTGATTTCCTGTTTATGCTTTTTAATTTTTATTTTGAATTATTTATTCTTTTTATTTACTAATAGGTGTTCTTTTTTACTCTGGATACTAATTCCATATCAGTGTGATTTTTAGTTTTCAAGTATTTCTCAAAATTTGTGGTTACTGGGACGCCTGGGTGGCTCAGTTGGTTAAGCGGCTGCCTTAGGCTCAGGTCATGATCCCAGCATCCTGGGATGGAGTCCCACATAGGGCTCCTTGCTCGGCAGGGAGCCTGCTTCTCCCTCTGCCTCTGCCTACCACTCTGTCTGCCTGTGCTCGCTCCCGCTCTCTTTCTGACAAATAAATAAATAAAATCTTTAAAAAAAAATTGTGGTTACTTGTAATGCGTTCTGCACCTTCGAAAGTTTTTATTTCATATCTAGTCTGTTTGCTGTTATACTGGTGCTTAACTGCTATTTTGATCCATTTTCAACCATTTATTTCAACCCCACTTAATCCCTGTTAATATGTGATGTTGTTTCTATCAGATACTGTATTGCTTGTGTCTGTCTTCTAGATAGTTTATTGTACTCGTCTCTAAATACTTAAGACAATAATTACTGCTTTGTCATATCCTCTCACATTTGAGAGGGCAAACATTTTTTTCCCCTTACTTTTGACTTTCAGTTTTCTTACTGGTTTTGCCTTTTTTTTTTTACAGATTAATTTCAAAAGTTTGTTATGATATAAAAATAACTAGGTGACATTTTGCCTAGAATTACTTCTAATAATTTTCATCCAGGAAGAATTGATATTTTTCTACATCAAGCCTTATGTCCAACATAGCTCTAATATTTTATATATTTTTATAACTGAATTTTTTCATATATGTTAATGTTTCTAGATCTCTTTTCCTTACTATTGTGAAATAAATGTTTTCTCCATTGTATCATCTTACTGTGTTTGAGCTCTTACTGCTTTGGTAGGATTTCTAGACAGTGTTGAGTATATTATCACACTTTTTCTTTTTTGCCTTGAATGGAAATAGCTGTGGTATTTTACCACTAAATATAAAGTGTCCCATTGGTTTGAAGTAGCATTTGTCAGTGTAAGGAGCAATCTTTGTGTTCTTAATTTTTATTTCTATCAATGAATGAGTGTTGAAACATATTCAATGTCCTTTCAATATCTGCTGAAAAATGAGTTAATTTTTATAACTTTTGAGTTATGAATAAATTTTTACATATGCTTATTTTTTTTTTCAATTATTAGAGGTGCTTAAAATTAGAAAACACTGCAGTTTTGGGTAAAAAAAAAATTATCTTTTCTTTCAGTAGTTAACCAGGCATAGGAAGATAAAGGGCTTTGAAGAAAATGTGTAGTTTCTTGTCTCCTGGCCTTAAAAACCCAACATAGAAAGTCTCAGTCATGTCCCACAGACTGTTCTCGTTTCTTCAAGGGCTATTCTTTGCACAATATATTTTTTAAGTCAAAATTATTATGCCTTTTAATAGCAATACAACTAATTATATTTCTTCTCTTCCCCAAGAGAATAACTTCAGAGTCTGAATTTCAGCATTAAAAAGATGATATAAAATATTTAAGGAGAAATATAAATATTTAGAAATACCAAAATGAAGTCCTTGATCTGACTATGTGACTCTTTTAAAAGAGTTTGGTAGCTTACTCTACTTATTATTGTATCTCTTTGGAATTTTTCTTTCTTTTTCTTTTCTTTCCTTCTTCATTTTGTAAATTCTGGAGGCTCTAGGCTCTGTTAAATATTTTCTTGTGGCAGAGAGCCAGATTTCAATGGCTCTGAACTCAGCATGTTCCTGTTGCTTAGCAACTACTTGTGAAGTCTTGTGGATGTAACTGAATTATAAATAGGGTTATGAGCAGAAGTGAAATTGAAATTGTAAGGAAAGGCATACTCTTTTTCTCTCTCAGCTGAATTTGAGTAATTCTTTATGCAGAGTCAGTTTTTAGCAGTCTGGTTTATAAAAGTTAGTACTAACCCTAACCCTATCAGGAAGACTTAGAAAGGGTTCTGTAGAGGTTTTGTTTATAATGACACATTTGAAAGCTCAATTTTGATTATTAAAAATAATCTGTTTTGGAGAGATGATAGTTAATGGAAAATGGAGAACGCCTAATTTTCACGGTCATTCCTATAGAAAGATATCCATGTATTGTATTACTGCTTTCATTTCTTTTCCACATTTATATTAAAATCTCCATGAGGTAACACTTTAATCTTACAGGATCTTTTGTAATTTTAGTCACATTGTTTCTCTAGAGTATCTTAAAAATTATAATAGTGACCTTGTAGGTATTTGATGAATATTGAAAACATGAAAAACCCAATCAACCTTTTAAATTTCTCATTAAAACAGTACATTTTGGAGTGGAATTTATTAAAATTTTTTTAAGAATCAAAACTTAAAGGATCCTTTTAGGTCTTCTAATTTAATTTCTGTTTATTCCAGATGGAAAACTTTAGACCCAAAGGTGTTATTAAATGGTTTATCTAAGCCAATAGTCCCCTGACTTGTGTTTTTTTTCTGCATTAGTCTCTCTTATTGATGTGTATCTAGCAGCTTTTTTTTTTGCACTCATATTTCATTAGTTTACACAAAATTCAATTGTATTCTATAACTTACAGTAAAAATGTACAACTGAATTCAGTAACAAGCACAACCAATAGGAACAGGTGGGTGAGAACAGAAGAAAATGAGATCTCAGTGTATTTGTGGTCATGAATCAATCAAAGAGAACATTGGTTCATTTGCTTTGATGGTTAGGAGGAGAGTGGTTAAAGGAATTTCCAAAGTGTAGTATTTTTTGGTTAGATCTCTGCAGATTTTTTTAAGTTCTAAAAGATGAAACACAGTGTTAGTTCATGGTTTGGGATGAAAGAACTCTGTATTTTCTTAAATTGCATCATGAACTGTTGATAATAGCTTCTGACAGTCCAGCCTGTGAAAGTAAGCTTCTTAGGAGTATTTGTTAGAAATAGATAGATTGTATTTTTATGCATCATTAGTGAGAAAAATTTTAGAATGGGAATGTAATTTTTCTTTGGTTGCTCCATGAGGGTGCTGCTGGTCCATTCTGAGTTGTATGCCCAGGAGAGATCTTGCCTTCAAAAGCATAACTTTTTTTCTTAAATTCTAACTGAAGAAGGATAGACTTTTATTTTATTTATTTATTTATTTATTTGAAGAGAATAGATTTTTAAAGATAGAGTTTTGATTTTTTTGTGATCAGCCAAAAAAGTTGTGGTAAATATAATTCTAATTAAATCTGCAAGGAGGGATAACATACCAACAGTATTGCTTTGCAATAGAAAAGAAAAATAGTAAGTACAAAGAGGAATTTGAGTTTGCCTAAGGATATGAAAGAAGATTAGGGTTCTTCCTTTAGTTATGTTTGTTATTAAAACTACACTTTCATACACATAGGCTAGAGCCCCAGAACATCTGGCTCTCAGCTGACATTTTAAACTCCTATGAGTTCTTGAGGGAGAGGGCCAAGAGAAGAAGAGAATGGAGAAGTGAAAGGTAAAGTTTCTGGAACTGTCTAAACTTCTCCAGGGCATTTTAGTTGCTGTGGTAATTAACACTGAGGTGTCATTGATTACTGAGTACCCCCCCCCCATTCAGATTGGTATGTGATAAGATATATGGCTATTTTGAATATTGTTCTTCAAACATCATGCTTTTTCTGTTCTCTTGAAATAAAACTGGCAAGTATAAGTACACTTTTAGAAAAAGTATTACATTTGCTTTAAGTAATATTTAAGAAAATACGAAGTGCTGAGATTTATATTTAAAATGATATTTGAGGAGCGCTTGGGTGGCTCAGTGGGTTAAGGCCTCTGCCTTCGGCTCAGGTCATGATCCCAGGGTCCTGGGATCAAGCATCAGGGTCTCTGCTCAGTGGGTAGCCTGCTTCCCCCTCTCTCTCTCTGCCTGCCTCTCTGCCTACTTGTGATCTCTGTCTGTCAAATAAATAAATAAAATATTTAAAAAAATTTTTAAAAATGATATTTGATTTATGTATCTAGAATTATAAAATAATTTTCCCACTTGTAGTGCCTTGATACCAAATTTGACCCATTTGTTATGTTCTTCTACATTAATTACTACTCATATTGCTTTCCTTTGTGATAAGGATTATAGTTTATTTGTTCAGGTAAGTAAACAGGATCTGTGTATACAAAAGATTTAAATTATCTTGAAGCTGTGAATACAGTTGTAGTTAGATTTTGGACATCCGAGTCACATATGAGTACAACAGTAAGAAAAGTCAATAAGCTCAGTTACTTTTCCACTTAGACTAGTGTTTAAAAGAACAGTATTTATGCTTTCAAAAGCTTGGTTGTACTTTATTTTAAAATCTAGCTATCTTTAAATGTTTAGATTAAAAGGATATATTACTTTCCCACCCCTCCCCTTTTATGACTTGGTTATTTCTTACTAACCAACAGTCTTTGAAGTTACTGCATTAGATTGCATGTTGTTTGTGATCTTTAAAAATTAAAATGTACTACAGAGTAAATTTGTAATGTACAAGGGAACATGTATATTAAGCACTATTGGGTTAGAAGGTTTAGAATGATGAAATAGGTTTTGTTATCTGGAATAACAGTAAGAAATGTTAGATACTGTCAACTTTAGCATTATCCCATTTTGGCAAAATTGAAAAACCAAAAATAACACATGTTAATTTAATGTTTACTTGACAGGAACAGTAAGATAATTGGTTTTTATTAATTTAAGAAAAACATTGAATGCCTACTGTATGAAAGGTACTATTATGTTTGAACAAGTTTGTTTCAAAAAAGAATAAGGCATAATCCCCACTCTATTTACAGGTCTGCTTTGATAAATTATTTAATCTTTGTATTTTTAATACAGAGTAAATGGCCTTTTACCTATAACTCAGATTCCCAAATTATTTCAGAAAAAAGTGATAGGAAAAAAATGCAGTGCTGTTCAGACTTGGATAGATTTTATAGACCTTTGAATGTTTTAAAGCTGTGATTAAAATGCCTCATCATTCTCCTAAAGAAGGCAAGTGCTTAAACATGTATGTACATATACACACACACAAATACTTACATGTAAATAAAATAATATGAACAGTGACATGTAATTTGAAGTGGCCCATAGTTTAGTGCTTATTTTTTAATTGCATCTAGTAAAAAAAGATGCCAAGTTAGTATTTTAGATGATGAAATGTGAGACACATCTTTTCCCCCAAGAAAATAAAGTTTATGCTGGTAGTTTTGCTCTTACAGTCACATCTATTCTGGGATTTATACTAGTGTATTCTATTTTTAGGCTGTTGCCAGGCAGATTTCAAATTTCTCCTTTTATGGTTGTCCAATTTCTGGCTTTCTGACTGGTTACGTGAACCTGCTTTCTCTAGCCAACCACAGTGACTATGCAAACTGTATTTCCGTTTCTGTTGCTATGAGAGAACTGATAAGATGGCTGCAGTGGGCTCCCTTTGGGTATGTGCATTATTTTAGAGAAGATTGTCATTGTATGGTAATAAGCAAAAATAAATTTCTTTCAAAATTATATTTTTTGAAATATGAAATCAAACTAAACAAATTTTACAAGGCTTCAAAAAGGCCTCATGTCAGATTTGATTAATTTTAATAATGCTATGTATTGCACTTTTTCTGAGGTAGCAATGTGTAAGTGGGTAATACTGTTACTTTTTGTTATTAAATAAGCATCCTGAGTCCCCAAAGAAAGGTTGTCCTCTGAATGTACACCTGCTGTCTGTGAACTTGCTGGCATGTTAGTTTACAGTTCTGTCAAAAATATTGTAGGTTACTATCTTTGCTTCCTAAAAGGGTAATTAATTTTTTTCCCCTTAGTTTTATTTATTTATTTTAGATAGCAAACATGAGAGAAAAAGAACAAGCAGGGAGAAGAAGAGGGAGAAGCAGACTGCCTGCTGAGCAGGGAGCCTGATACGGGGCTTGATTCCAGTACACTGGGATCATGACCTGAGCCAAAGGCAGATGCTTAACGGACTGAGCCACCCAGACGCCCTGTAATTTCGTTTTTAGAATTATTTTAGGTATTACTTATATGTATATAGTTCATTCTTTTAGCCAGTATTTACTAAGTGTATACTATATGCCAGACACTATATACTTACTAATACTGTATCAGAATATTTACTTTATTTTTCATTCTTTTGTTAAATTACCTCTGATGCACATCATAACGATGCCAGCATTTTTTAAAATGTTTTCTGACAACAAAGTTGTGGACACTTAAAATGTTTTAATCTTACACTGTACACATGAGATGTGCCCAAGTGTTAAACAGTATATAAATACAGATATTAAAGTCCATTTTAATAGTTATTTCTAAAAAGGTGCATTAAAGTATTGGAAAATGCAGTAATGCAAGACCATCATTTTGAATAAAGACAGTGGTGATGAAATGTGACAAAACTTTATGTAACTCTAGAAAGTTCACTAAAGTTCACTAAGTATACCTCATTTTAAAACAAACCTATCAACGCTTATTACATATAAGGGTTTTTGGTTATAGTGCCAGTTTGTAGTAGAAGCAAATGCTTCGGGGCACCTGGGTAGCTCAATGGGTTAAGCCTCTGCCTTCGGCTCAGGTCATGATCTCAGGGTCCTGGGATCGAGCCCCGCATCGGGCTCTCTGCTCAGCAGGGAGCCTGCTTCCTCCTCTCTCTCTGCCTGCCTCTCTGCCTACTTGTGATCTCTGTCTGTCAGATAAATAAATAATATCTTAAAAAAAAAAAAAAGAACCAAATGCTTCTGTTTTACTTAAGACTTTTTAATTCTTTAACTTTCCTTGTGTAGAAGATTTTATTAATATATATACATCGAGTGTTTATTTGCATCATACTCGATACTGTTTGATTTTTTCCTTTGGCTGATAAATTTTATTTATTTATTTACTTATTATGATATATGAGTATCTCATGTGCATTATTATCATCCTATGAGATAAGCATACTATAGAATTGTTCCATTTAGGACAGAGAAAGAATAACTGGTTTATTTAAGCTTAGCACAGGAGAATAAGGCTGCCATTTTTTTATGTATGTTGCCTTTCATCACTGGTATGATTGTAGATATACTTTTTGGCCCAGAAATGTAAACTCCCTAAAGTATAACCCCAAATTCAGTTCTCTTGGTATTGTTGTTTTGTCTGTGTTGAAAGTATGACCTAGTAAAGGAAGGTAAGGTAAGAAAAAAAAAACCTAAAAAACAATGACAAAAAATTAACTGTAGTTCTGCTATTTCTTTTTTTAAATAACAGGTTTGAGATACAATTAATATACCATACAATTCACCTGTTTAAAGTATACAACCCAGTGGTTTACATAGTTGGAATGCCTGTGTGGCTCAGTCAGTTGGGTGTTGGACTCTCGATTTTGGCTTACACCATGATCTCTTTCCTTGGTTGGAGCGCTCCACACATCATACGGAGTTTGCTTGAGATTCTCTCCCTCTTCCATTGCCCCTTTCCCCACTTGTGCATGTGCTCTTTTTTTCTTTCTTTCAAATAAATAAATTTTAAAAAAGATTTTATGTATTTATTTGAGAGAGAGAGAATAAGAGAGAGAGAGAGTGAGTGAGCGTGAGAGGGGAGAAGTGACTCCCCACCGAGCAGGGAGCCTGACGTGGGACTCAATCCCAAGACTCCAGGGTCATGACTTGAGCCGAAGGCAGTTGCCCAATCAACTGAGCCACCCAGGCGCCCCCCAAATCTTCTTTTTTTAATAAATCTTAAAAAAAATTTTATTACTTATTTGAGAGACACATAGACAGTGGGAGACAATATGAGCAGGGAGGAGAGGAGGAAGTAGGCTTCCCACTGAGCAGGGAACCTGATGTGGGGCTCCATCCCAGGACCCAATATCATGACCTGAGCCAAAGGCAGAGGCTTAACGACTGCCTTAACAACCTAATGGCCACTCAGGAGCCTCTAAATAAATAAATTCTTAAGAAATTATTTTCAGAATTTGCATCTATTACCACAATTAATTTTAGAAAAATTTTATTATCCTATAAAGAAACCCTGTACCCTTTAGCAGACAGTTTTCATTTCCTCCCCAATTCCCCAACCCTGGGCAACCACTGATGTGCTTTCTGTCTTTACAGGTTTGTCTATTCTGGACATTTCATATAAATGGAAACATTCAATATGTAGCCTTTTGTGACAGGCTTCTTTTACTCAGCATATTTTCAAGGTTCATTCATATTGTAATATTTATCAGTACTTCATTTGTTTTATAGCCAAATAATATTCCATTGTATGGATAGACCACATCTATCAGTCATTGAACATTTGGGTTATTTTGGCTATTATGAATGGTCACTTTTCTGGTATTATGAATAATGTTTCTTTGAACATTTGTTTACAGGTTTTTTTGTGGATATATGTTTTTATTTCTTTTGGGTATATAGCTAGGAGTGGAATTGCTGGATCTTATGCTAACTCCATGTTTAACATGTTGAGGAACTGCCAGACTTTTCCAAAGCAGCTGCTTCATTTTACAGTTCCATCAGCATTGTATGAGGTTTCTGATTTCTTTACATCATTGCTAATACTTGTTATATTCTGTCTTTGGTCATAGTCATCTTGATGTTGGTGTTATTTCATTGTGGTTTTGATTTGCATTACTCTGAGGATTAATGATAGTCATCTTTTCATGTTTATTTTTATTGGTATATCTTGGAGAAATATCAAGTATTTTGCTTATTGTTAAGTTGGGTTATTTATTTTTTTATTAGTGAGTTGTAACAGTTTTTGTATGTTCTAGTAGGTATAAGTCTCCTATAAGGTACATTATTTGCAGGTATTTCCTCCCATTGCATGAGTTGTTTCACTTTCTTGTGTCATTTGCAACATGAAAGTTTTTAGGTTTTGCTGCAAGTCTAGTTAATCTTTTTTTTTTTTTTCTTTCATTGCTTGTTCTCTTTGGGTCATATATAAGAAACTACTGCCTATTCTAAGATTTTTATCTATGTTTTCTTTTAAGATTTAAAACTTTCAGCTCTCAAATTGAGGTCTTTGAGCCATTTGAGGTTAATTTTTATATATGATATGAGAAGAGGGGTCCGAATTCATTCTTTTGCCTGTGGCTATCTAGTAGTCCCCAGTAGTATTTGGTGAAAATCCTATTCTTTCTTCATTGAATGTTCTTGGCACCCTTGTCAAATATTAGTTGGCTACAGATAAGTATGAGGATTTATTTCTTGATTGAGGGATCTATTCTGTTGATTTATATGTCTGTCCTTTTTTGCTAGTAGTGTTACACTGACGGATTACTGTAGCTATGTAGTAGGAATTGAAAATACAAAGGATGAGTTTTTCAATGTTGTTTTTCAAGATTGTTTTGGCTATTTTGGGTCGCATTTCCATATGAATTTTAGGATCAGTTTGTCAGTTTCTGCAAAGAAAAAAGCTAGAATTTTAATAGGGATTACCTTGAATCAATAGATCAATTTTGAGTTTTGGCATCTTAATATCAAGCCTTTTGATTCAGGAGTATACATTGTCTTTGTGTTTATTTAGGTCTTCTTTAATTTCCTCAAGTGTTTTATAGTTTTTCAGAGAATGAAGTTTTGTACTTTTTGTTAAGTTTGTTACTTTTTGATGCTATTGTAAATAGAATTATTCTTTAAATTTCACTTTTGAATTATTCATTATATCTGTATAGAAATTCAGTAGATATTATATATTGGTCTTCTATGTTGCAACCTCCTAAACTCATTTACTAGTTCTCATGATTTTTTAGTGTGTTCTTTCAATTTTCCGTATACAAGATTTTGTCATTCAAGATAGAGATAGCTTTACTTTGTTCTTTTCAAGTTTGATGCCTTTATTTCATTTTCCTGCCTAATTGCCATGGCTAGAACCTTTAGTCAATGCTGAGTAGGAGTGGTAAGTCAAGGATTTTTGTCTTGTTCTGATCTTTGGGCAAAAGCTTTCTGTCTTTCACTGTTAAGTATGATGTTAGTTTTGGGCTTTTTCTAAATTCCTTTTATAAGGTTGAGGAAATTCTCTTATAGTTTGTTGAGTGAATTTGCTAGGACTTATGGGTAAGTTACTTTTAGAAGATAACTGAATATTTAGGATCCTGCTGGTAGTATTGTTGTGGCTACAGGTTGGGTAAAATTAAGAGTCTACTATCAGATTGCATTTACTCTCTGCAATTACAATATAATTTAGGAATTATATTGAATGATTTCTCCATTTTCAAACAGAAGAAAATTGTGGCAAATACCGTATATACATTACTCTTGAACAATGTGGTTGATAGGGCACCGATCCCTAATGCAGTAAAAAATTTGCATTTAACTTTTGACTTCCCCCAAACTTAACTACTTATAGTCTGCTGTTGAATGTAAGCTTTTCTGATAAAATAAACAGTTTCTGATAACATAAGTTAGCACTTTTTTAATATGTTATATTTATCATATACTAAATTTTTATAGTAAAGCTAGGGAAAAGGAAATATTATTAAGAAAATCATAAGGAAAGGAAAATAAATTTATAGAACTATACTCTAAAAAATTTGCATATAAGTGGACCAGTGCAGTTCACACTGTGTTATTCAGAGATCATCTGTTGGTTACTTATTGCTTAACATTATGAGAAAACAGAACACCCATGGTAGCAAAATTTAAAGGATGAAATGTATAAGAAGGGCAATCAATGCTAATGAAAACAACTTTTTACTGAACTGTGTCTGGTTGACCTTACCAAGATAAAATTACTGTGTAAAGAAATGCGTGATAGGGACGCCTGGGTGGCTCAGTTGGTTGAGCAGCTGCCTTCGGCTCAGGTCATGATCCCAGCGTCCTGGGATCGAGTCCCGCATCAGTGGGGAGCCTGCTTCTTCCTCTGCCTCTGCCTGCCACTCTGTCTGCCTGTGCTCGCTCCTGCGCTCTCTCTCTATCTGACAAATAAACAAATTAAAAAAAAAAAAAAAAGAAATGCGTGATAGCAGCATGATCATTGATGTTTTCATTCAGATCATATGTAAACATGAATTGATGCAAGTTGTCGAATAAATGAGAAAAATATGACTTGGTATAGTTCTGACATGTAAGTGCCCCTTGATAAGGGTCGGTGTCTTTTTCTCCCTTTAAAGTATGTTGTTCAGTTGATGAAAAGGGGAATTTATAATAAAGAAAAAATAGGGGCGCCTGGGTGGCTCAGTGGGTTAAAGCCTCTGCCTTTGGCTCAGGTCATGATCCCAGGGTCCTGGGATTGAGCCCCACATCAGGCTCTCTGCTCAGCAGGGAGCCTGCCTCCTCCTCTCTCTACTTGTGATCTCTGTCTGTCAAATAAATAAATAAAATCTTAAAAAAAAAAAAGAAAAAATATAAGGCATGCCTAAAAATAATAAACATCAAATTTACATTATGCTTAATTTTGTGTTAAGGAGTTGGGGATGGAGAAGGAGGAGCTTGCTGTCTGGTAGTGTTATACAGAGGGCTTTGTTTTTTATTTCTAATTGTTTTGGTGGTTATATTTTGCATGTTAACAGTATTTTATAATGAAAACTGAATTATAAAAGAAGATTAGTATGGCTAGACATTTGTAAAATAATATAAACTTTGGTTTAGAATGGAATTTAGCAAGCAGTTGGTCTGATTTCCTCAGTTTTACATTTGAGATGAAATCTAGAGAGTTAGGGTGATTTATCATATGTCGACTTATGCTTATGTTAGACATTGAATAGACCTAGTTTTGTTAGTTTAGAAATCCCTGGTAGGTCAAACTTTTTATAATTATATATTTTTAAAGTGGTAGATTTCACCATTATTCCTTTTTCTTGCAAGAAAACTACATATTTATGCCTTTTGCCATGTGACATGAAGTGTTTTCCAATAACTGCTTTTTACTTCTCCACCCCCTTAATGTCTAATGTCGCTTTAACCAGTAGACTGTGAGTGAAAGTGTTGTATAATGTGTGTAAGAGATAGCTTTAAAACCCTGGTATATTACATGGTTCTGTCATTGTGGTCTTTTCCCTTTACCATAAGACCTAGATTTGCCGTGAGGGTGCTGCTTCCTTAGCCTATGGCCTAGAAAGAAGAACGTTATTAGCCAGTAAGATTTTGAGGATGAGAGTTGCTGCCCCAATATTATTTAGTGAAAGCTAGCTAATAAACAGAAAGTAAGCTTTCACTCTTTCTTGTTATGTTGGGTCACTAAGAAAAGTTAGAGCTGTTTCCTGGCATTTGAAAGATTTACATTTTTCAACTTCCTGTAAATCATTCTGAGTATTTTTTTTTTAAGATTTTATTTATTTATTTATTAGAGAGAGAGAGAGAGCACGAGCTCAGGCAGACAGAGTGGTAGGCAGAGGCAGAGGGAGAAGCAGGCTCCCTGCCGAGCAAGGAGCCCTATGTGGGACTCAATCCCAGGACGCCGGGATCATGACCTGAGCCGAAGGCAGCCGCCCAACCAACTGAGCCACCCAGGCGTCCCTCATTCTGAGTATTTTAATTCACCCAGGCAAACTGCAAAAAAAACGTTTGTACTACTGGTTTAAGTTACTGAAAAAATTAAGACATGGGCTTCTGTAACTTCACTATTACCTGTAGAGTTTGGTGAGGGGGCCAAGCTAGTGGTTAGGGCCCTGATGAATAAGATAATTGGCTCATTTTCTAAGGGGGTGTAATTTGACAAATATATCTAAAATTGCATTTGTTGGATCATGTTAAATAGTTTTAACTTTCCTATATAACAGAATGATCCCAAAAATACACTTGGAAAAGTGATTTTTAGGGCATCTTGCATTTTTTCATTTAGACTACCCTAGAATTTATCAAAACTTGGTAGTGAATGTAATAAGTTAGACTGTAGTGACCATTCTGGTTTTGATGTAACCAAAATTGCAAGAGCATGATTTGATCCTTTGTCCAGGGAATTGTTGGTAAAGCAAAACTCCCTGTTTCCTTTGTTGATTATGCTTTTTAGATTTAGTTTGGAGATATTTCATTTTGATACTGCAGCTGGTATCTGTAGGTTGATGACAAGTAGAAGGAATTCTTTCTTGAGGTGTCAAATATTATGATCACTTAATACTTTACTGAATGAGTGTTACATAACAGATTTCACCAATTAATATTTTTTTAAAGATGATGGGATAGCCCTTGGTGTATTTATGCAATTGGGAGAAGAATGATAAGATTAGTAGAACTGAAGAATTGTTAGGGGATTCTGGATCCTAAAGTAAATATTGTTGAGTGCTTTATGAGTGACTGGGAGAGAAAACCTATAGAAAAGCAAGAGAATATGGGAACATAATGAAAATCTTTGTGGGATTTTAAACAGGTAGTGAGAAAGTAGTGATTATGTTTTACTGAAGTTTTAGAAAAATAATTGTTAACAGATGTATCCAGTATTTAAGATAAAAATTTAGAAAGTCTTTACACTAAATTTGTGCAGATAAGTATCAAAGTGGCTGGACCATTGCATTATCAGGTTTATCAGTCTCATTAATGGGTAGTGAACAGTAAAGCAGATTTAAATATTTATTGTGCAACACATTGCATGTTCATTATGATTTTCTTTTCAGGGCTGTTAACAGATTTTTCAAGTAAAATTTGGGTGTGTGAAATAAAATCACACTTCTCAATGGAGAATGGGTTCTTAAAGAATCAAGAGCAGTTGCCTTTCTATAGAGGCTAGGTGAGCATAAATAGGCTAGAGAACATAAAGTGATTACGTAGAGTAAGCTATTATTAGTCCTATTGGCCAATATTTAAGTCATTTAATGAAAATTCAGATTTGAATAAAAATTATTTCCAGCATCCCATTATTCAGAATAATGTTATACTAATGCCAGTTAACAGTATGAATGTATTTGGAGTGCTTGTGTCAAAGATAGAAATGTCAAGTCCACTGAAAGGACTTTGCTTCATATTTTGCAAGTTTGTGCTAAGTTTCATTTTTAAATACACTTCCTCAAGTATCCACAGCTTTGAATTAGGATAGTGTTTGTGTGTGTCCAAGTATGTTTTGATTTAACCATCCAGGTACTTTCTATTTTGTTCACTGTTTTTGGAAAGCAGTATTTGTACTAAATAAACCCTTGTTTAATTATCAGAGAAACCCTACAGTAGACTTACTCAAACTGTAAGTCTGAGAGGACATTGTGAGTATGTTTCAGTTTCATTAATATATTTCAGTATAATCCTTCACCTTTATTTTAACACCGTTTGGATTCTTGGTAGAGTACTTGCCCTCATCTGCTTCCCTTGTTGCTGGGCAAGGTTTGTGATGCTGATGTCTGATTGGTTTTAGACAACTACAGCTTTGAGCCAATCAGACAGTGAATTTCAGTTCTCTCACTGGAAGAAGCACTGAAGCAGCTGCTGATTTATTTTTCCTATGGGGAGATTATATAAACTAAGAGTATGGCTGCAGCAAGCTCCCTCTTGGGTATGTTTGAAAAATTACAAGGTTCATCTGTAACTGAAGGAGAAAAAAAATGAGGTTTATTTTTAAAACTTGTTTACTAAGAAAGTCTGATAGGTAGTGAATTTGAGAAAAACATACTAAGGTGACAGATTTCCTACTTTTTTAAAAATAATTTTGTTTAAAGGACTGTAAAATGATGTAGTATAGGAAAAATTTCCCTTCAATTTACAGGAATATTTACTGTTGTAACCCACACATTTGCTTTACTGCTTCAAAAGGGGAGAGCTCATAACCTGCTGTGAAAGGCAGTTAGGAAAAAAAGGTGTAATAATTGTACTTACAATACTAATGTAGATTGTCAAGAGTCAGACATTTTAATTTCATTAGATGAATCAAACTAAGTCAGTTTGGTGCAGTAGACAACAAAACACTTTATGATTCTATCTGTAGTAAACCTTTGGGTCCAGAATACTATTAATTTTTGGAATCAGAAATCTATAACAATAGTGATAGGTGGGTATGAAAATAACCTTATTATTTGGATTTAAGGTATTGCTGAATTTTTAGTTATACATATTTTATAAATGTTAAGCATTGTGGATTTTTTTAAAAAAGAAATTTACATTTGACTTTTGCAGATTCTTACCCATGGGGAGAGAAGTGTATTCTTACTATGTATTGTCCATGTTTGACTCATTCTCCAGTTAGGGAATTGATTTATATTTCTGGAAACATTCATGGATATTTAAAGGAAGATAAATTGAAATAGCATAAAAGGTGTAAATTTTTATTTATTTATTTATGTGATATAGTAGATGTGTATCATATGGATTTAGATTTTATGCATTTATGTTCTAGATTACTTATATTAGACAAAGAACCTCACTAATGTATTGCAGATCCAGGTTTTAACTGTGTTTCTCTGACCTTATTGTCTGTCTCCTGTTGCTGGGCAGGAATCAGAGTGCTGGCTACTGATTGGCTGAGTTTGTGAGCAGCTCTTGAACAGCCACTTAAATTCTTGAGCTTTTTGAGCAGGCAGATTGTAGGCTAAGACATTACAGCTTTGGTAATACTCCCTTTGTTGTTTCATAGCTATCATCTCTTTGCTAGAAAAAAGAATAAAAATTGTAGGTGGGGAGGGGGAATGAAGCAGAGAAGCAAATAATGTTTTCACTTAAAAAAAGAAGAGGTTCATTGGGCTTTCCTTAAAAATAATTTACCAAAAATTTGAAAAAAAATTCTAAGCTACAGATTCTTATTTGCAGGTAATATAACCTTCTTGGTTATTTAAATATAAATTCCTGTGGTAAAGGTGAAAAACCCTTTCTAATGCTGTAGAAAAAGATTTTATTAGTGATGGTGTTCTCAGAGTTCTTGAATCTGAATATATAGAATAGGGATCTAAAAACAGTTTTTTGACTATCTCCTTCATGGGAAAAATATTTTCTAGAGAAAGTTCATCACGTTTTATACATTTACTTCTAGATATGGCAGGCATTTTCTACTGTAAAATATAAATACTTCTTCCTGTGAAAATGAATTACAGTCATATGAAAAAGCTTCATGATTCTAGTGTTGCAACCTAAAAAAGTAGTTTTTCTTTTGTAGAATAGTTTTGTGAATGGCATCTCAGTTCCAGATGACGTATTTAAAATGAATCTTAGAAATGTATTGTTCCGGTAGTACAGCCATGGAGACTTGTTTGCAGGTAACACACCCTTTTCTAATGTGTATCTTTCTTAAATATACTTTCCTTATGCAAAACAGATTTTTAAAAAGTTACTGCTGATTGGTTTGCACAGATATGGCTGAACTAGTTTGAACTGGTTGTTCATGTTACTTCCTTAGGCTTTGTCTGTTTTTCATTATACTTAGAACCCATTAAAAATGTGGTAAATGGCTGTAGTGTGCTCCCTTGTGGGTATAGATGGTAGTTATTTTGTAATTCTTTGTACAGTACTTTATTATTACTGAGTTGAATGGCAATTTAATGGGTAAAACCAGCTTGCGTGGATAATATTTCTTTTTATTAAATGTTATTTGGTGGTGGCAATTTAACTTTAATTGTAATGTTTGCATGTTGGATTTTCTGACTTATTTACAAAATACCAGAAGTAAAGAGAAGTTTGTCTCAGATTCTCTAATTTGTTTCTAAAAACATTTCAATATACATAGACAATTACGATAACGTTATTAAGTGTTTACTAGGTTCTGAGCCCTTAATGTGTAGAATCTCATTTAATCATGACTACAACTTATGTGGCAGATACTGACAATGATACTCCCTTTTTAAGATAGCTGAAACTAATGTTAGGAAACTTGCCTAGTGTTACGTCGTAAAATACATGGGAGAGCTGGAATTCGAATCCATGTTTCTGTCTGCAGAATTATGTTCTTTTTTTTTTTTTAAAGATTTTATTTATGTATTTGTCAGAGAGAGAGTGTGTATACAAGCAGAGGGAAAAGGAAGCAGAGGGAGAATCAGGCTTCCTGCTGGGTAAGGAGCTCGATGCTGGACTTGATCCCAGAACCCTGGGATCATGACCTGAGCCAAAGGCAGAATCTTAATGACTGAGCCACCCAGGTGTCCCAGCAGGATATATGTTCTTAAAGGGGTTACTGAAAATTATGAAAATATACTTTTTTTAGAGGAATGCTTGCTTTTAATGCATTCCTCAATAACTGACAGCTTCCATATAGCAGCTGAGAAATGGGGACATTATGAGGTCAGGGACCAAAAGAATTGCAGTTCACTATTTAAAAATATTTAAAAGGTAATCATACTCCTTATGTTATAAATAATTATTTTCTGTCTTTGTAGTCAGCAAGAAAATGTGACTATAAAATTTGCATTGCATCTTCTTTGCAGAAAAATTTTCAGTTAGTACGAGTTTGAAATGGATATGGGTGGAAAAAAACTTGAAGGTTAAATGGTAGACTATAATGAATAACTGTTAAAATAGTGCCTGTGATAATTCTGCATTGAAGTTTCTGTTCAATTGAAAGATAGTTTTTCTGAATAGTTTTTCTGAGTTCCATAATTAAAAGACTAGGAAGATGAAGAAATATATTGCAAGTAATTGGCTTAAAGTGAGCAAATGAATGTAAAATGTACTACAGTCTAGAAGTGCTATAACAAAGTGGTAGGTTCTAAGCTTTATTGGCCTCTAGCAAATAGACTAGGCATTGTTTTATGCCTTTCAGCCAAAAAGAACAGTGGAACATCAGAATCAGACCTGTAATTCAACACGTTGGGTTTATTATTTTTGCAGTGAGGGAGAATGCTCGCCGTGGGGAAACTGAGGCACATCAGTCAGTAAGTCAGTAAGAGGATATAGAAAAGATCATAACATAGGATTTGGGTTTAGTATAGTAGAGATTGGGTTATTTATAAGGGGGGTGGTTTGAGGAAATAGGGCCTTACTCTGGATTGGGTGCTATCAGAAAGTGGGGGCAATTCTATGCTTGGTTATCTTAATAAATCTTATCTGTAGGGAGGACAGACTACTTTGAGGATAAAGCTGAGATTTATTTTTAAAAAAGCAGCCATCACTTATTTAGAGAGAGAAAGAGGTATGATATTTCATGGGTTGCACAGTAACCTTGTTTAATTTGAATGTGGGTTGATTATATGTTCAGGAGAACAGCATGGCTTAGCTGTAAGCATCAAGTCAATTTATAACAATGAGGTCTAACTATGAGCCTCAGATTAAGTTTCCAGATGACAGAGCCTGCTTCCTGCCCTCTTCTCCAGCCAAAGCAAGTGTATATACAACCATCATTCCTACAGGTAATGGTGATAATGAGTGAATATCCAGTGTGAAAGCAATATTCTTCTTCCTGTGTATCTTAGTGCATAAAAGACTTCTGTTTTTTTTCCGTTATAGACTGTTGTGATACTGTTTTCTCCAGGACAAAGCCCTTGCATCTTTTGCTTGCCTTACTGCACTTGCTAGATGTTAACATAGAAATGGTATTAGGGAACATCCTTTTCTTGGTTCTGACCTTATTTCATCATTAAGTATGATATCTATAGTTTTCTTTGTAAATAACTTTTATTACATTTGTTTTCTTCTTAGTTTTCTAAGAGTTTTAATTATGAGTCAGTGAGGTGCCTCGTTAGTGTAGTAGGTAGCGCTTCAGTCTCATAATTATGAGTCAGTGTTAAATTTTGTTACATGAATGTTCTGTATCTGTTGATAATCTCATTTATTTTTACCTTCTATTCTGTTTATGTAGTGAATGTTGAATTCATTGCTTGAATTTTATGTATGTATGTATTTAAATTGGGAATTTACTGTCTTGTAGTTCTAGATGCTAGAAGTCTGAAATCAAGGTGATCCAGGGCCGTGCAGGAACTAAGAAAGGGCCTGTCCTAGTCCTGTTTCCTAGGCATGACTTGTGACAGTCAAACTCCAGTTCTTACATGGTTCTCTGTGCACATATCTGTATACAAATTTTCCACTTTTTGGGCAACCTTGTCAGACTCCCTCTCACTCTTGAGAGGTTTTTTCTGTATCTTCACTTAATAAATGTCTATTGCTTTACTCAAAACAAAACAAAACAAAACAAAAAAGAAAAACCAAAATTTCCCCCTTTTTATAAAGATACCAATCATAGTGGGTTAGGGCCCACCCTAATGACATTATTTTATCTTGTTTACCTCTGCAAAGACCCTAATAAGGTCATATTCTGAGGTGTTGGGGCTTAAGGTTCTAATAAATTTTTATCAGATGGACACCTTGATTTGGCCTGAAATAAAGTCATAATGCTTCATGACTCATTTATAATCTACTTTGCTTGATTTTTTTTATTATTATTTTTTAGTATAGAACCAACCTTATATTTTTAATGAGCTTCACATAGTCATAACATATACCTTTTAAGGAATTTTAAAATAATTGACACTTGAAAGAAAAAATCACAATGGAAATTAGAAAATATTTTAAGAGCAACAGTGAAGATACAACATTAAAATATGAGATGCAGCTAAAGCCACCTTCAAAGGGAAATTTATAGCTTTATGTTTATTGCAAAAAGAGGAAAGATAGAAAATTAATGATTAATGTTTAGCATGATGGAGAACTGCCAGATTGCCAGAGCAGCTGCACCATTTTGTAATCCCACCAGCATTGATTGTGTGAGGATTCTAATTTTCTGTCACTTTAACAACACTCATTATTTTCTTTGATTTAAGCCATCCTGGTGTATATGAAGTGCTAATTCATTGCAGTTTGATTTACATCTCTCTGATAACTAGTAATGTTGAACATCTTTTCATTTTTAGTGCTTATTGGCATTGGTTTATTGGCAGTTTGTATATCTTCTGGAGAAAGTTCTATTCAGTTACTTTGTCCACT
This sequence comes from Taxidea taxus jeffersonii, assembly GCA_003697995.1. Taxonomy (NCBI): domain Eukaryota; kingdom Metazoa; phylum Chordata; class Mammalia; order Carnivora; family Mustelidae; genus Taxidea; species Taxidea taxus. The sequence continues at coordinate 98,826 of ML106212.1, read as the reverse complement.
TTTTTCTTTTTTTTAAAAAAGAATTTATTTATTTATTTGACAGAGATCACAAGTAGGCAGAGAGGCAGGCAGAGAGAGAGAGGAGGAAGCAGGTTCCCCGCTGAGCAGAGAGCCTGATGCGGGACTCAATCCCAAGGACCCTGAGATCGAGACCCGAGCCGAAGGCAGAAGCTTAACCCACTGAGCCACCCAGGTGCCCCTACTTTGTCCATTTTTTAAAAAAAGATTTATTTATTTTAGGGGGAGAGCAAGTCTCTTCTCCCTCGAGCAGGGGTAGGTGGGAGAAGCGGAAGGAAGGGTAGAGGGAGAAAATCCCAAGCAGACTCTGCTGAGCAGATTGCTGAGTGTGGAGCCCACCAACAGTCTTGATCCTACAACCCTGAGCTCATGACCTGAGCTGAGTCAAGAGTCAGATGCTTAACAATCTGAGCCACCCAAGCACCCCAGTTACTTTGTCCATTTATAAATAGGGCTATTATTATTATTATCCAGTCGTAATAGTATTTTATACTTTTTAGATGCAAGTCTTTTAGATAAATTATTTGCAAATATATGATTTGTAACTATTTCTTGTTATGTGAATTGTCTTAGCAATTTTTTGATGGTAATCTTCTGTAAATATGTTTGCAGTACTGTTAATCTAGATATACCTGGTTGCAAATGTAATCTTCCCTTATGTGTTTCTTAATTTTCCTTTCTTTTTTTTTCTAATCTGTGTATCTCTTTTCCATTCCTTTACTGCTTTTTTTTTTTTTTAAGATTTTATCTATTTATTTGATAGACAGAGATCACAAGTAGGCAGAGAGGCAGAGAGAGGAGGAAGCAGGCTGTCCGCAGAGCAGAGAGCCCGATGCGGGGCTCGATCCCAGGACCCTGGGATCATGACCCGAGCCGAAGGCAGCGGCTTTAACCCACTGAGCCACCCAGGCGCCCCCTCCTTTACTGCTTTTGGTCTCTCATACTTTTATTTTTCTTTATCCATCAGCTATTTTGCTGCATATGTTTATGTGTCTCCTCCAGATTCTGAATTGATTAGCTTACTGAGAATTAAAACTACTCATTTGTTCCTTTTTTTTCTTTTTCTTTCTTTCTTTGTTTTTTTTTAATGGTATGAATGGCTTTAATTATTTGCAATGGGAAGTGGAAGAAGAGGGGACATCACAGTTCCTGCACCAAGGGTGGCTCTAAAGACCTGCTGTTGCTGCTCCCCTGCCCCCAAACAAAGAGCTAGTCACTTTTTTTCTAATAGTTCCTGATAAGTGATCTTCTGTGGTTTGTACCTGTCATCAATTTTATATTATACAAATGCAGTTAATATGAAAATTAACATAAGCAAAGATTATGCTTTCCATATGTCATTTTTCCAAAATTACATGAAAGGTTACTTGCTTACAAGATCAGTTTGCAGTTCATCTATGATTAGGTGGCTTCTGATTCAATTATTAAACTCTTTCTCTTTCTCTTTTTAAAGATTCAAAATGGATAGTATAGAAGAACCTCAGAAAAAAGTCTTTAAGGCTCGAAAAACAATGAGAGTGAGTGACCGTCAGCAACTTGAAGCAGTGTATAAGGTCAAAGAAGAACTGTTGAAAGCTGATGTCAAGCTGTTAAATGGCAACCATGAAAATGGAGATTTGGACCCAACCTCACCTTTGGAAAATATGGATTATATTAATGAAAAGGAAGAGGTAAATGGCATTGAAGAGCTTTGTTTTGACCCTGAAAAAAGTAAATCAGAATGGAAAGAAGCCTCTTGTACCTTAAATGTTAATATAAAAAACAAGCAAGATGATGATTTAAAGCATGAAACTTCATCTCCTAATAGTATAGCTCCTGAGCTAGTCTGTAAACTGACTCCTGAAACAGCTTCTGAGGAGCCAGCCTCTCTTGATCTGGCTATGGGAGATCCAGCGTCTGGAGATTCAGCCCCTGATGGTCTGGCCTCTGAAGTATTAACCTCTGGCGATCCTGCCTCTAGCGATCCCATCTCTGGTGGTCCCACCTCTGGCGATTCTACCTCTGGTGATATCACCTCTGGTGAAATGGTCTCTGGTGAAACAGTCTCCGGTGAACCGTTCCCTGGTGAATTGGTCTCTGGTGAATTGGTCCCTGATGAACCAGTCTCTGGTGAACCAGTCTCCAGTAATCCAGCCTCTGGTGATTCAGCTTCTGGTGACCTGTCTTCTGGAGCACTGGCCTCTGATGATCCAGCCTCTGGTGATCCAGCCTCTGGTGATCCAGCCTCCAGTGATCTGGCCTCTGATGAACCCACTTCTGATGAACTGGCTTCTGAATCAGCTTTTGATCCCACCTTTGAACCAAGTTCTTTATCAGTTTGTGAAGCTGTTCCTGATACTGACAGTACCGAGCCTAGTAGTAATAAATGTGATGATTTTCTGGAAAAAAATGGGGATGATGAAAAGTTAGACCAGATTTTCTCATTTGATGAGAAAAACAAAGGTGATAATAATATCAATGCTGATGAAGAAACCCTAGAAACAGATGATACAGTTATTTGTTCAGATCTACCTCCTGAAAATGAAAAGAAGTTAAAGGAAGATGCTGTTACAGAACCTGCTCTTGGAGAGGAGGCTATATCTAGCAGTATGGAAATTGACCAAAGTGAAAAGAATGAAGATGAAAATTCTGCAGACCTTGCAGAAACCATTGGTGAAAATGTTACAAAAGATGACAAAAATGAGATTGCCTTGGAAAATACAGATTCTATGGAGACAGATGAAATTATTCCTATTTTAGAAAAGCTTGCACCAGCTGAAGATGAACTTACTTGCTTTCCTAAAACTTCTCTCCTTCCAATTGATGAAACAAATCCAGATTTGGAAGAGAAGATGGAAGGTTCTTTTGGTTCACCATCTAAACAAGAAAGCAGTGAGAGTTTGCCAAAAGAAGCCTTTTTGGTCCTCTCTGATGAAGAGGATCTTTCTGGTGAAAAAGATGAGTCTGAAGTTATATCACAAAATGAAACATGCTCTCCAGGTTAGCACATTACTTAAGTTTTAAAGATTTTGATTAGGTTTAATAAACTGTTTAATAAAGCTTTAATAAAGCATTCTTAAAAGTTTAAATGTTTTTTAGTTGCTGACAAAGTTGAGAATGATGGTGATTGGAATGATCTCTAAACATCATAGATCCTTAACAGAATTTAGCAGTATTGTGTGAGCAACATTGTGTGACTTGATAAGAAGGAAGTTAAAATAATTGGAAAATTTGGCCCTTGCCCTTAAGGAGCTTATGGTCTAGTAATAAAGAGATAAGATGGACCAACATAATACTATGAGATAACAGTTTCAAGTTAGTACATAATTGATCAAAGTCCTAACAGTTGTTCTTGCTATCACTTAGCAACCAAATAGCTTATAATATGAAAGCCTACTGTTTAAATTAATTGCTTCAAGTGTAACAAATCACATTTTACAATTACTTTTCCCAGTGAATTATGGTTCCTTTAATATTCTTTGTTAGAGAATGACCTCACCATTGCTAGAATCCAGAAAGCTTAAAGATTGATAATCTATTTGATAAAGACTTCATCCATTTGCTTCCTTAGCCTTCTTGATTTTCTTCACCTGCATCTTCTGAATGATTTGTCTGTAACTTATATCTGTTTTGATTGTCTTCTTTTCTCTTGTTGGATCCCTGCTACCTTTAGATTAATTCCAAACCCTTTATATAAAAGGTATATAAGCTTCATAGTTTGTTCAAAAGCCTATCTTTCCATCTCTTTTATTATTCCTGGAGAAAAAGGAAAGAATGAGAAAAATCCTGTTTTGCTTTCACGGTCAAACGCAGGCATGATTTCTGTTAGAAACTTTCTCAACTCTTTTCAGAGTGGCATTAATACCTCTGTGTTCTTCTTGTGTCATCATTCTCTTAGCCTTTGAATTCTGAGAGGAATGACCTTGTAGAATGAAACATAGCATTTGGTTTCTAATTTGTTCAAAAGAAACAAGAAACAGGCCTAGGAAAGACAGGGGTGTTTTTCCCCCCAATATATTATATCAATTTTTGGAGGCAAAGTTTTTTGTCTTATTAAAAGATTATTTCATTTCCAGAGAGCATTTATTCATTATTAAAGCTATATTGAGAGACAGGCTAGGCTGTTTTGGCTCTGGGGATTTAAAGGTAAAATTTAGTACTTGCCTTCAGGATGCAGACAAAAATTCAATTGTAGGACATTAAATACAAGGCTGTGAATACACTAATAATGTTGAATTGGTTTTCTGGGAGTATAGAGAAGGGTAACTTTATTTAAAAAAAAAAGATGTATTTAGAGGAGCACTTTCTTTTCACTATCTCTATAACAGAGTTTTAGTGAAGATAATCCCTCTTAATTGTAGTTCCATCCTGCTTGCTCAAGCCAAAAATCTTGGAGCCATTTAAATTTTTTTCTTTATATCTCATATCTCACCAGTCTATCAGGAAATCCTGTTGGGTCTGCCTTCAGATTAGATTTAGAATCCATCTCTCTTTTCATCCACTATCATCACCCTTGTTCTGAGCCACCATCATCAGGCCAAAATAATGCTTGTCCAGTAAATATTTGTGGAGTGAATGAATTGATAATATAATAGAAGTATATCAGGGAGGACCTTGGTTACAATGCTAAAGCATTCTAATAGTACTTGGGAGCCACTGAATGATTTCAAGCAGAGGAGAATGGCATAGTGAAGTTAAATTTTGGAAAGATAATAGGTAACCATATTTAAGGTGACCTTAACTCATTCATTCAATAAGTATTTATAGAGAAAGTGGTATTGGGGTAAGTCCTTAAAAAACCTTTTGGTAGTCATAGGTTTCAGATTATTATTTAATGATTTTATACATTTTACCTTTATGTCATGGTTTTGATATTAGGGACCATCCTTCTCACTTAATGCTATTAAATGCCATGAGATGACTATTAAGCCACCCATATTGCACACTGAAAATTCAGACTTGCAGGGCGCCTGGGTGGCTCAGTGGGTTAAAGCCTCTGCCTTCGGCTCAGGTCATGATCTCAGGGTCCTGAGATCGAGCCCCTGCATCGAGCTCTCTGCTTAGCAAGGAGCCTGCTTCCCTGCCACTCTCTCTGCCTGCCTCTCTGCCTACTTGTGATCTCTGTCTGTCAAATAAATAAATCTTTAAAAAAGAAAAAAAAAAAGAAAATTCAGACTTGCGTTTATTTTTGGTTACTTACTTTTATTTATTTAAAAGATTATTTATTTATTTGAGAGAGGAGTGAGGCAGATAACGAGCTCAGGTAGGGGGAGGAGCAGAGGGAGAGGGAGAAGCAGACTCCCCACTGAGCAGGGAGCCCCACGCCAGGGCTCATGTGGGGGCTCTATCCTGGGACTCTGGGATCCTCACCTGAGCTGAAGGCAGACGCTTAACCAACTGAGCCACTGAGGAGCCCCAGTTATTTGCTTTTAGACTTTTATCTAATTGTATGCTATTAGCAGAGTAAGTGTAGTGATAAATTTAATACCTAAACTTATTTCCTGCCTTCCCTTTCCCAACCCCCAAGGAAATTTTGTATGTAATACATTTAAGTATAGTTTCTTCGACCAATGAAGATTGGTCTTAAAACTGTACTCTGTTCTCTTTACATGGGAGAGAAATCTGTTACAGTAGTCCCCTTTTGTCAGTGGTTTTACTTTCCATGGTTTCAGTTTTTGTAGTTTTAGTTACCCACAGTCAGCCATGGTCTGGAAGCAGATTATTCTCCTTCTAACTTATTCTCAGTAGTGTTAACTTTCTAGGTCAGTATAGTCTAACGCTGCATCACAATACATATATGTCATTCATTTCACTTCATCTCATCACATATGCATTTTAACATTTTACATCATCATAAGAACTGTGAGTACAGGGGCGCCTGGGTGGCTCAGTGGGTTAAAGCCTCTGCCTTCGGCTTGGGTCATGATCCCAGGGTCCTGGGATCGAGCCCCGCATCGGGCTCTCTGCTCAGTGGGTAGCCTGCTTCCCTCCCTCTCCCTCTGCCTGCTTCTCTGCCTACTTGTGATCTCTGTCTGTCAAATAAATAAATAAAATCTTAAAAAAAAAAAAAGAACTGTGAGTATAGTACAGTAAAATATTTTGAGAGACCATATTTATATAACTTTTACTATAGTATATTGTTATAATTATTTTATTATTAGTTTTTGTTGTCTTATCTCCTGTGCCTAATTTATAAATTTAACTTTATCACAGGTATATATGTATAGGAGAAAACATACAGGGTTCACTACTATCCATGCTTTCAGGCACACACTAAATCTCGGAACATACCCTGCAGATAAAGGAAGACTATAGTGTATGTCATTTTTGTTACTGTGTACCTTCTGAGATATTACTTTTATCATTTTTTATTCTTTACTAATTTTTTTTAGATTATTCATTTGAGAGGGAGCTGGAAGAGGGGTGGAGGGGTGGAGGAAGAGGGAGAAGCAGACTTCCTGCTAGGCAGGGAACCCTACACGGGCCTCAATCCCAGGATCCCGATATATTTGACTAATTTTTAATGTTTTCAGAACACAGAATTGTAAACTGAAGTGCTGAGGACAGCTTCTTCCCTCTAGCTACTAACATTTATGTGCTGTACTAATAGGAAAACATAAACCTCTGTCATTTCCGGCACTTCTTTAGCAAATTTGTTTTAAATATAACAGTTATGATAACTGTGAGCAGCAACAAAAAATAATGAAAGAAATCAGAAAGCAACTAAAAAAGCCATTTTAATTTTACAACTGTAAAAGAAAGGCCTAAGAAAGTATTGTAGATATACTGAGTGGGCCTGAAGATACTGTCATAGTATTGCATAGTCCTAGATGATGACTGATATTCATTAGATGATTAAAATGATAATCTGTTTATTAAGAAGGCTTGGAAAACAAAGATTTCTGTCTGGAAAAGTTTAAAGAGCAGTAAAAGAGGTCCATGTGTTCGTTTAATCTTTCACTCAGTTTCCATGCCAGGTACTCTTTCTCTAGCTTCTGTTCCATCTCCTTCCTCTTTCATGGTCATTCTTCAAGTTCTTTTAATAGTCTAGCACTGTTTTTTCTCCTCCTGTTTGTTCTTTAATTTAATTGGATTTTGATTTTCATCTTGGCAGCCCCCTTCCTTTTTGTTTTCAGTGAAGTGACATTTATGCTCATATTGTTAAAACCAGGGGTTTAAATCCAAAACTTTGTCTTTATCACTCGCACTTGGCTGCTTTTTTTAATAGTCCTTCCCTCTTGAGACCTCCTAGCTTTTTGGCTCTGGCATTCTCCTTTTTTTAAATCCCTATTGGCCCTTCTCATTCTGTTTCTTAATGGAGAAGTAGGAGGGAAAGCTCTTCTCCACCTGCTTTTTGTTTTATAAACATTGCTATTTCTTAATATTTTAGAGGAGAAAATACGTTTTAATTAAACCAGATTTTACACTAAATTCTGGTATAATTTCCTTCCAAATTTGATTTCAAATGAAAAAATGTATCTGTGGTTGATTTGTTTTTCCCTATTCACTCTCTAAGATAAGATAAATATGACGAGTGTAAGTGCTTATGAGGATAATTGCATAGGAGTAGAATTTCATGGGTTTTGTGTTTTTGCTTTAGGTTAGTAGTGATAGAATTAATGTGGCTTAGTTGATTAAAATTTAGTGATATTTCATTGTCACTGTTTATTTTGTTCAGCTAAAATTATTATCTCCATTTATGTTCAGTTATTTCTTGCTGTATTTGGTTTTTCTTTGTGGAACCTCTTATTTCTATACATTGGTGGAATTTGCAGGTTTTTCTTTTCAGAATTGAGGAAGATCAAAGAAGCAGGTTTTTGGAAAGGGAAGTATAGGAGGGACATCAGTTTCAAGTGACTGTTGCTGCCTAAGTTAGATAGGTGTATTTCAGGACAGAGGTTTGGACTGTCTAGACAAATTTAGGAGCAGATAGTATATACTTCAACCTTAGTTGAAGTTGAGTGATAAGATGGGATCACCTCAGTGATAATCATTGAGTATAAATGGAGATGAGAGGAGGTATACAATAACTGAGCTCTTGACATTCCAGTGTTTAGAGGTTGGGAGATGAAGAAGAAACCAGCAAAGGAGATCAAGAAAGAGCAGCTCTTAATATGTCAACTGTATTTCAATAATAAGAATAAAAACAATAAATAAGTATATTAACCAAAAAGAAAAGAAAGAGCCGCTTTTTTGGTAGAAAGAAAATCAGGAGATTTTGTTATCTTAGGTGTCAAGTAAAGAGGATGTTGCAAGGAGGGAGTAATCAGCCCAATTTTGTTTATGTATCAGATGCTGCTATTTGTTCAAGTAAGATGGGAGACAAATATTTAATAACCTGAAGATCATTTGTGACCATGACATGGGGTGGTGGAATTGAAAACCTAATGGAGATTGGGTTTCAGAGAGAATGGGAGGAGAATTGGATGATAAACTATAACTCTCCCCCCTCTCAAGTTTTGCTTTAAAAGGGAGCACAAAAATTTACTGTAGAAAGTATTATTTGGAAGATTGTGTTAAATAAAGCTTTGAAAAAATTTCTGGAAATGTCTTATTAAGTAATGCCACATTTTTCTGATAATGCTTTGTGAGGTTGAGAATTTTTATATGTTTATCGGCCACTTGTATTTCCTTATCTCTACATTGCCTGTTTATCTACTTTGCTCATTTTGCTAATGGATGAAATTATCTTCAATTAATCTATAGGAATTTTTTGTTTTGTTTTAAATATTCTCAGAGAGCCAGTAATTTCAAACAGGGGATTAATAAACTATAGCCTCTAGGCTCTGTTTTTGTCAATAAAGTTTTATTCGAATAGAGCCACATCTGTTTGTTTACTATTACATATTGTTTGTCACTGATTCCCACTACAAGGGCAAAGTAGTTGTATCAAAGATCATATGGCCCACAAGACTGAAAATATTTATTTTTGGGACCTTTATAAAAAATGTTCGCCAATCTCTAAGGTGACACTTATTTTTGTCCATATTTCATTGGACTAATGAAAGTGGGAAACTAACTCTCTATTGTCCTCTACAATACACTTTTCCTACCTTTGTCTTATGAAATCTTATTTAAGATAATAGTCACCAGATAGATGATAAACATCTCCTTTGTCTCAGCTCTTATCCCAATGTTTTTAGGATTACCAAAGTTAGAAGATATGGTATTTGTTCTTAGTGAGCTTACTTATTGTCTAGTCTGGTTGAAAGGAAGGAATACTATATATAGAACTGTATATGAAAATGGGCTAACTTGCCATAAGTCTGTACTCAAGACTAGAGGAATTAAAGCAGAAACTATGAATGAGGACATATTCTAAAAAAGACGGTCTTAACCTAAGTTAAGAGTTTTAGTCATCCCATGAACTACTTGAAATTATATATAAAAATGTCTGTGTGCATGGGCCTTTGATTACTATTCTGGGTTTAAGCAAGTCTACTCTCAGATTCTCTAGAGGCTTTATAAACAAAAAATTAAATATAGGCCCTTGTTCTTTTCTGTAAAATATGTTAATACCATTTTTCTTCACTTGATCTTAGCCAAATCCAACTTCTTTCTATTAAGTAAAACTGAAGTATAAAGTTTAATCCAGTGTGTCTATTTTAAAATTCCAGTAAATGTTTTAAAGTGTTGAGAATCTAGCCATATCTTCCAGGCATATCTAGAAAATGGGAATATGGTAGGAGGAGGTTTTGATGAAATAGAGAAAGCTCAAGCTATGTTTGACATATCTGTAAGAAGAGAGGGAGCTAACATATGTATAGAAGAGACAGCTCAAACCAAATTGTTAGGCCAGTTGCTCTGCTATATTATGGCTGATCTGGCTTGTAGTTACCCTAAGTGGAGCCATAGCTAATTTTGTTCTTTGGTTGGTATCATAATTTGTCAAATAAAGACTGTATAAACCTTCATCTCAAGCAACCCAGTTATTCTTTGTCTCTGGAGACTCTGGGGACTAGGAAACTCAGGAATCACCACCCTCAGTATTAAAATCAGGAGCATTTGGAAAACTATATGTAGAAAAGAATGCTTTGTAATGAGTTTATGATCTACAAGGGAGCAAAACATTTTCATTTCATTGGAACTGAAGTTGAGGGATAGGATCTTAAAATATTTCTAATGAGCATAGTAAATGGAAAGTTAATTTTCTAATACTCATTTATTTTTATTTATTTATTTATTTATTTTTAACACAGCTTTCTTTTAAAGTTTAAAATAGTTTTAGTAGGGGTGTCTGGCTGGCTCAGTCTATAGAGCATGTGAACTTCTGATCTTATGAGTTCAAGCCCCACATTGGGTGTGGAGCTAACTTAAAAAATAAAAGAAAGTTTTAGTAATCTTTATGTGCTGTTTTGTTTTGACTTTTGTCATGTTTTACAGCTTTATTGTTTTACCTTAGTGTAAAGAAAATATTTTTAAGAGCCTTAATAGGTTCATAGGTAACTTGCCTGTTTTCACTTAAAAGGTCTTTCCAGTTATTTTAGCCTTGATTTATACCATCAAGGGCTGTTGGGATTAAACCTTGTTGTTTGGAGAAGAAATGCCATATCAAAATCTTTTTATAATGTTATACTCCTTATGATTATATATTTAATTTTGGTTGTAGGATATAATGAAACAAGATGCTTTATTGAAACCCTGGGGAGCCAGTTTCAGTGATGTAAGGGGAAAAAATAGAAACCTAGATATATTAATAGTTTGTTCTTCTCCCCCCAGTTCATGATTAAATTAGTTGAGATTATGGATTGACTAAAGACCCTTTCTGGTATCTGTGGGGTTTTATTTATTATAACAATGTAATTACATTTTTAGCAGTATTTTTTTTTTGTTAGCACTCTTTGTTATATTTTATATGCCTTGTGAAAATTACTTAAACCTTTTTGAACATTGGGCTTTCTTCATCTATGTGATGGTAGAAATAGGGTTTATTGTGTAGGATTAGCTATTGTGTAGGATATAAAGTAGTGTATGTCATACACTTAACTCAGTTAACTATTAAGTTAAACTTTTGTTGTCTATTTATTTGTTTATCTTTAATTAATTAAAAAATATTTATTTATTTTGACAGAGAGAGCCACAGCAAGGGAGGACACAAGCAGGGGAAGTGGGAGAGGGAGAAGCAGGCTTCCTGCTGAGCAGGGAGCCTGATGCAAGGCTCAATCCCAGGACCCTGGGATCATGACCTGATCCAAAGGCAGCCACTTAACGACTGAGCCACCCAAGCGCCCTAACTTTTGTTATCTTTTTCTTTTTTATGAACTCTCTCAAAACCATTAAAGTAATTAGTAATTTCATCTGGTTAAAATGTTAGATGTTTCAAATTTGGCAGTACTTGGTAATTTTTGTAATTGTCACAACCACTGCAGTATTTTAGGGCTTTCTTTTTTCTTTTCTTTTTTTAAAAATATTTTATTTATTTATTTGTCAGAGGGTGGGAGAGTGCGCACAAGCAGGGGGAGTTGCAGGTAGAGGGAGAAGCCAGCTTCCCACTGAACAAGGAGCCAGATGCAGGACTGGATCCCAGGACCCCGGGATCATGACCTGAGTTGAAGGCAGATGCTTCACTGATTTAGCCACCCAGCTGCCCCATTTTAGTTTAATAATTGAATGTAATGGAATCTAAATGCTTTACAGTAGGTTTTATTAATCTACTGTTGACAGCAAATTACTAAGTAAGGTTCTTTGTTTTATACTAAATTTATACTATTTTTTTTCCATATGTAAGAGCTTTTTATGAATCTGTAGGAGCATTTGAAAGTGGATTTAGTCATTCATTTCTACCAATCCATGCTATGTTCCCTTTTTAGTTAAAATTTCACATTTTGAGACTGATTTTATAAAAGCTTATTCACTGGATTGTTAATACAAATTGTAAATTACGGTGAGCTTCAATAAATACTGATGGAAGTAAGATTTCCTTTTCTGTTTTTGTTACAGCAGAAGTAGAAACTAATGAAAAGGATAGCAAACCTGAGGAAGAAGAACAAGTATTAAATGAAGATGAAAGACCTTCTGAGAAAAGTAAGCATGTGCAAAAAACCTGAACTAGTTTAGAAAAATAGCTATTCGTTGTTTCTTCTTTTAAGGCTATGGAATATATTTCCTTTGCTGAGATAATTTAAAAATTTTGCAGTTTAAGTAAAACACAGTTAAATCATTTTATTGACAGCTAACATAAGGATTTTTGAAAGTATTATTTTCATATACCTCAGTATTTTGTTTTGTTTGTACTTTTGTTTTATAACAAAGATTTATGCTTAATACTTAATAAGGTACTATTTGAATGTCTTGAGATAAATTGTTTTAGATTTATGTTTAGAGCATGGAGCTGCAAGAATTTTGTCAGAGGTGATACAAGTTAATGAAAATAACTATCTGTCTCCTCAAGGTTCCTAGGCTTCACGGGAAAGGGGACTTGATGGGACAGGGTGTTGTTAGGATTATAAGATAATCATTGAACTAGAAGTCAGGAAACCTAGGTTCTTTACTTCTTGTCATTCTGGTTTCCATGTATGAATATATAAGTCATGATTATAAGGGAAGTCATGAAGTAGAACTTGATTTTAAAAGTATGCACATAGATAAATGGGTATAGAGAAAAGCGAAGAGGGATACTTATGGTTACATAAGGACATTTTCCTTTAATAAGTGGAGATTTTAGTATTTTTACGTTTTATATATTGAAAAAGAAACCCGATAAAATTTGGTTATGATCACATGAATGTATTACCAGTATTTGAAATATAAATTTTCTAAGTGATGATCTTAGAATATCTTTACCAAATTTGCTTTTATAATGACATAAATTATACTGTTTTTATTTATTTGAAATTCATTAGGACATGTCAGGAAAGCTAGCCTTGGGTACTTAGGTGGCTCAATCAGTTAAGTGTCTGACTTGTTTTGGCTCCAGTCATACTTTGAGGGTCATAATCTGAGGGTCGTGGGATGGAGCCCTGTGTGGGGGCTCTGCACTCAGCAGGGAGTTGGCATGAGATTCTCTTCTTCTCCCTCCACCTTTCCCCCTGTGCACATGTGCGAGTTTTTTCTCTCTCTCTCAAATAAATAAATCTTTAAAAAAGAAGAGTAACTAGTCTTTACGTTATTTTCCTAAGGCTAATGATGAAGATTTCTTCTAAATGCTGAGAAAAAAATGTATTGAAGAAGAGGAAATAATTAAAGCTATGTACAGTTGATAGATATCTGTGACATGAGAATGAATATTATATTTTGTAAGAGGATTCATGTGCACTATAAAATTTAGCAAAGGGAGTGAGTATAAGATGATTTCTTCTCATCTCATATTCATATTTTAGGTGATTCTCTATCTTAATATGATTTCAAGGGAAGAATCTTTTATGTTCACATGATACATTGCTTAGCCCTGAGGGTATTCTTGTTTAGCATATTGAAAATAATTTTAAGTTCAGAGTTTAAAAGCTACCTATCCATTTTTCTAGTCTCTAAAACAGTTCATAAAATTACTGATTGAGAATGATACTGTGATAACTAGGAATAATATTTAGCTGAGAATGGAAAAAAGGCATTAGGGTCTATAATAAAAGTCATCATGCTTTTTTGTCCTCAGGTGAATTTTCCAGAAGAAAACGTTCTAAATCAGAGGACATGGACAATGTACAGTCCAAACGTCGTCGATATATGGAAGATGAATATGAAGCAGAATTTCAAGTGAAGATTACAGCCAAAGGAGATATTAATCAGAAGCTACAAAAGGTGTTACAGATTTTAAATTAAAAACCATATTAAATAAAAAACATGACCATTTTTACTTTTCTAGGTTTTTGACATTATTCTGTATTTTACTGACATATTTAGGTTTTTCATAGAACTTGAAGAAAGTGGTTGAGCTTATTCTTAATAATTTAATTTTTAAAACTTTGATTCTTTTTTTTTTTTTTTTGACACAGAGAGAGAGATCACAATTAGGCAGAGAGGCAGGCAGAGAGAGAGGGAGAAGCAGGTTTCCAGCCGAGCAGAGAGCCCGATGTGGGGCTCGATCCCAGGACCCCGAGATCATGACCTGAGCCGAAGGCAGAGGCTTAACCCACTGAGCCACCCAGGTGCCCCAAAACTTTGATTCTTTTTAAAAGAGTTTTTGGACTTTATTTTTTCTTTCATATTGAATTTTTTTTATTGTTGCCATTACTTACCTTTTATTTTTAATTTTTTAAATTTCATATTGAATTTTATTCTGTGGAAATATCAGAGTCTTATATTTTAACTTTTTAAAAATACATTAGCATTTTAATCTTCGTTATAAGCTGGTTTTCTGGTTGTAAGTTCCTACATTGTAACTCTTTGTAATGTTCTTTAGGCTTACTATTAAAAATAGTAGGGACAGGGCCTTAGAATGACTAGGGAAAGGAAGTATTTAAAATACAAACTTTGGGGGTGCCTGGGTGGCTCAGTGGGTTAAAGCCTCTGCCTTTGGGTAATGATCCCAGGGTCCTGGGATCCCAGGGTTGGGCTCTCTGCTCAGCGGGGAGCCTGCTTCCCTTCCTCTCTCTCTGCCTGCCTCTCTGCCTGCTTGTGATCTCTGTCAAATAAATAAATAAAACATCTGCCTGTATCTATGAAACTAGAGTTAGAAATACTGAAAATATGTAGTATTTAATATGCTTTTCTAAATGTGTTAACAGATGTGTATGTCAGATGCCTTTTTAAGAGGAATATGAAAGTCCAGTGAAATTAATTTTTTAAAGTCTCACAGATTTAATAATGAAATTATAAATAATCTACATTTTAGACTATTGTCCTTTTTCCACTAAGATACAGTATAAATACTCATATTAGAAAAAGGCAGTTAATTAGTGAGGCGATAAAAAAGTACCATTTTTCTTTCCCAGCTTTTTTTATTTGTCATTTGGAGGTAATAATGTTTAGTCTTTTTTACAGAGCTATTATAAATATGAAGATAGGTATGTGAATTTTGAAGCTTCTATGTGTACTAAGAATGTATTCCTCTGGAACAGTGTTACTCAAGTATGGATTGTGGACATGTACTATGTATTCTATTTGTTAGAGACCCATAATAAGATAAATAATGTAAATTGTAAGTAGGTATTTAGAATATTTTATAGAAATTTCATAGTGCAGTGATATTCTTAGTTTCACAAAATATCATCTGCAACAGATTAGAAATTTTAAGAACTGGTCCTGTAACTGATTTCCTTTGAATCACAGAAGGTATGAGAAATAAATATTAAAACCTCAGTATAAAATTATTTATAAAATTTCACCCTCTGGAAATTTTCTGTTTATAATTTTGTCATAGTAGACACGTGTAGCAATAGAGGCTTTTAGCAGATATCATTGTGTTTAGCAGATATCATTGTGTTATGAATGCCAGTGTGTTTTCTCTTGAAATTAATCAATACATTATAACTGTCTTACTAGTCCTTAAGAATATTTACTCTTCGCTGCTTGCTGAAATGCCTTCTTTGACTGTAACAAAGAAATATCTCTTTAGGTTGTACAGTGGTTGCTGGAAGAAAAATTGTGTGCACTACAGTGTGCTGTATTTGATAAGACTTTGGCAGAATTGAAAACACGAATTGAAAAGATTGAATGTAACAAGAGGCATAAAACAGTTATTACGGAACTACAGGTTCGTATACTGATTTGAATTGTATACCCGTGTGTTATTATTTTTATTACTTGTTTTGGGGGATACATTTTCAAAGTTGATAGTAATTACATTTAACTTTTAAATACTAGAAGTAAAAGGAGGCACCATTAATTTGCTAGGGCTGTCATAAAAAAAGTACCGTAAACTGGTAGCTTAAACAACAGAGAAGTACTGTCTCATAGCTCTGGAGGCTAAAAATTTGTGACCAAGGTGTTGGAAGAATTGGTTCTGTTTGAAGGCTATAAGAAAGAATCTTTTCCATGTGTCTCCTCTAGCTTCTGATGGTATACTGACAGTTTTGGACATTTCTTGACTTGTGGATGCATCCACTGACTTTTGTCTTCATATGGCACTATATGTGTGTGTGTGCACACACACCATGCACCCATATTTCCCCTTTTTACAAGGATACCAGTTGGATTGGATTGGGGCCCATCCTACTCCAGTATAACCTCATCTTAACTAATTACCTTTGTAAAGACCCTCTTTACAAATTGAATCACAATCGAAGAATACTTAGGGTTCAGACTTAAATATATGAACTTCTCATACAGTTCAACCCGTAAGAGAGCCTTAGTCACTGAGGAAAGGCTGGTATTATCTAGCATGTCATAAGTGCCAAATAATATTTATTGTAAGTGATTCTTTTTATATTAATCCACTTCCTGCCATGGATCTTATGATGTAAAGGTATGTCATATAGTAAATGCGTGGTTTCTATTAGGCTATCTGAAATATGAGCATAGTCTACAGATGGTGAATTTGCAAACCACTTGTAGACCCTTACTTTATAAATGAGGGAAAAGGGGGTCCATGAAAATAAAGTCACTGTTTTCTAGTTATAAAGCAAATTGCAACCAAATGTGACTAGAATTTATATATTTCTTAGCCTGAATGTTATTTTCTTGGGTTCATATTGTTAATTTTATTTGAAGCGAGACTTTTAAATAATAAGATCGTTGTAGTAATTTTGTTATGTACCATGTAGTATGTTACTAGTCCTCTTTCTTACCTTTAGCAGATCTTTCTAGTAGTGATAGTGTTGTTTAATTATTAAACTTTATTTTACTAATACAGTTGAGAATTTTGAATTAGAATTTTAAAATGTTTGAGGATTTAAAAAGAGTGGTTTCATTAATTGTTTCTCATTTTCTGTTTTTAAAAAAATCTGAGACTTTGACTCTCATATTCTTGCATATAACATGCAAGTCCAGATCTCTTAACACTTAATAAACTTTTCACTTTGATGTTAGCTGGTAGCCTCAGAATCTGAATCCTTTAAATGTCAAAACATTCTCTTCTCCACAAATAAATCCCCCATACCATTGTTACTCTTACTTGTAATTCTTGAACCCTAAGAAAAATCTTCTAGCAATATCTTCCCATTTTTCTTCTCATTGATAGTTTTTGAGTTCTTGGAAATTGATTTCTTTCAGTCATGTCACATATACAGTGTGTTGCCAAATTATAACTTTTATTTCTTATGAAAGTCTATTTTTTGCTTCCTCTCACTTTTCACAAGGCACAGGTCCACTTACATGTGGATTTTTTTCAGTAAATATGGGTATAATACTCTAAATATATTTTCTTTTTCCATTCCCTTGATTATAGCAATAGCCTTTTACATGATTACTCTGGTTTTATTTTTTAAGTCTTTACTGGTTCTTCCCAACAATTGTACTCATCTTTCTAAAATACTGTTTGTTTCATTCTCCTCTGTATAGTCCAAATTCCTCAACAAAGTGCCATTATTTATTTTTTAATTTTTAATTTCTGGATCTCCTAGTTTTTTATCTACTTTTCCTAATACCTACCAATTGCTACACTTTCCTACAGAGTATCAGTGTTCATAGTATTTTCATTTTAGGCCTTCAACTTCATACTGCTTCTCCCATTTAAGTTACCTGTAGTGATCTGCCCTTACCATGCTATTTATTTCAATTTTACTAAGCTCATTTAGTCCCTGTCTCTTTCTGGGTTTTTCTGATATTTAGTATTTTATGGAAGTAAAATTGAATAGCAAAATAACTTTTTACTTTACAATTCACTGGCATTTAGTTCATTCACATTGTGTCACTCTCATCTCTGTCTAGTTATAGAACATTTTCATTAACCCAAAAGAAAACCTTATGTCCATTAAATAGTCACTTTCCCTTTCCCCTAGTCATTGGCAACCACTAATCAGCTTTCTATCTCTATTGATTTACCTATTCTGCATATTTTTTATGAACAGAATCCTACAATATGTGACTTTTTGTGTCTGGCTTCTTTCTCTTGGCATAACATTTTCAGGGTTCATACACAATGTAGCATGTATCAGTACTGCATTCCTTTTTATGCCTCAGTAATATTTAATTATATTTATATGCTATTGAAAGTATTTGTAGACTATTCAAAATAAGTAGGTATTCAAGATATTGTGTAATTTCCAGAATAATCATTAAAGAAAAAAACTAAAATATATGTAGCCATATATATATAGTATATAATATAATGGGTATGTGTTATATAAATGGTTGATCCTTGAATAATGCTGGGTTTGGGGTGCTGATCCCCTCCCCTGATGTAGTAAAAAATCCATGTATAACTTTTTCTTTTTAAGAGAGGTCGGGGGGGGTGTAGTGGGAGAGGGAAGAGAGACTCTTAAGCTGGCTCATGCCCAGCACAGAGCCTGATGTGGTATTCGATCTCACAACCCTGAGGTCATGACTGAAGCTAAAATAAAGAGTCAGATATTTAACCTACTGAGCCCCCCAGGTGCCCCACTGCTAAGTTTTTTACTTCAATTAATACACTTTCTGCTCTAGAATTTCTATATGTTTTCTTTACACAGTTTCTATCTCTCTGATATTCTGCTTAGTGAGACATTGTTTTCCTCCTTCTTCTCATTTTTTTAAAGTTCTTTGTCCATTGTTTCTTTTAGCTCTTCGAACAGATTTTTACTCAATTTATTTAAAGTCTTTGTCTAGTAAGTCCAATACCTGAGCTATCTTTCTTTTCATTATTTTTGTTCTGTGAATGGCCCATACTTTCTTTTTCTTTAAGATTTTATTTATTTATGTGACAGAGAGAGATCACAAGTAGGCAGGCAGAGAGAGAGAGGAGGAAGGAGGCTCCCTGCCAAGCAGAGAGCCAGATGCGGGGCTCAATCCCAGGACTCTGAGATCATGACCTGACCCGAAGGCAGAGGCTTAACCCACTGAGCCACCCAGGTGCCCCTGGCCCATACTTTCTTATTTCTTGTTTCTTTGTATGCCTCCCAATTTTATGTATTTTGACTATTGTGTTGTGGGAATCAGATTTTTTTCCTCACTACCCAGAGTTTGTTGATGCTTCTTGTTGTGGTTTATTGTTTATTGGTTTATGACTTCTAAACTGTTTTTGGAAAGTGTAAATTCTTTGTTGTGTGGGGCCCCTAAAGTTTCATTAGCTTAGTGGTCAGGTGATGTTCTGCCAGTTATCTTAAACGCTTGAAGCATAAAAAAGAAAAAAGGAAGAAAGAAAAAAATACTCACCTAGTCTTTGCAGATTGGCTCTGTTGAGGCACTCCTTCAGTGCTTATTAACCAAGCCATTTACAGCTTGCCATATCCAGCTTGCCTTATCCTTCACTTCTGCTTGCTTAGGGTCTTTTCAGGCTATTTTTTGCTTTTTTTCCCTGGGCATTTGCATAGTCTCTATTCAAGAATTTTAGAGTCCCTTTTGTGCCATGTGTCACCTTTCCCAACCTCTTCTTACCCAGGCTTTTCTGTTCATTGCTTGTCCAAATTGTTGTCCTTTGCCTCAAGCTGCTGTGCCAAATCTTTTCAGTAAAAGCTGTCTGGGATGCTGCTCCAGCCTTGGGAATTACTTGAGCTGGTTGAAACAAAGGCTGGCCTGTGTGCTGGGCCTTATGGGAGATGCCAGTGAAAATAAGGTCCATATGCTTCCTGTGGCACTAGAAGCCTGCACCAGGCATGCTAACTGTCATCTTCACAGCCACTGTTGATCTGGGTGTGGGAAAAAATGAATACACAGCCTAAAAGACCACAGTGCTCTCTTACTGCAAAGTAGCAGCTTTAGTCTTCCCTAGGTTTTCCCTTAGCTTTTCTGAGTTTTTTTAAGTAGGCTCTGCGCCCATAGTGGGGGCTTGAATGCATGACCCTGAGATGAAGATGTGAGCTGAGATAAAGAGTTGGACACCAGCTGAGCCACCTAGGCACCCCACTGTTTGGAATTTTTGAATAGATCCCAGAGTTGTACAGAAGTTGATTCTAAAAATGCATGTCAGCTCATTAGTTGCTTTTGGGAAGGGAATGAACCCTGAAGTTCCCTACTCAGTCATTTTTGGTGATATCACTCTATTCTGGTATTTTTATTATAATTACTTTCAAGTTCTCCAGTATTTAAAGCTTATATATCACATACTTCAGCAAATAATTAAATACTTTGCTAAATTATTTACTGTTTTTTAGTTACAGCTAACAATAAACATTTTGAAAATACTACTGTATATATATACTATATCTCATTCCATAGCAGTTGATGAGTACATCTTCCCAATTTGCATATTTATATTCGTTTATTATATCTGACTGACTTTGGCAAAATCCAGTATGAATTTTATAAAATTGAAAGTTAACACAATTGAAAACAAATACTTAAATTGGGTTCAGGTATTTTGTTGTAAGGAATAAATTAATATAATAATTAATTTTAGTATTAGGGCCCTCTTTTTTAAAACACAGCAGTCATTATAAAAATATACTTTAAGAGACTCATGATCCTTTTGCAATAGTGTAAAAATTTATAATACATTGAAAAATTTGGTGAGAGAATAGAATTGAATCATGTAGGCTTTATCTTTAGAGGAAAATTCATGAAGTTCTCTTTTCTGCTTAAATTTTTAAGGTATAAATTTCTCCATAGATACAGGAAAGTAGATTTTTGAGTGATTTTCATATTGTCTTTCTTACATATTTTTAAAATAGGCTAGTTTGGGATTATTTAAAATCATTTTTAAGTTTTTAATAATTGGTTTGTTATGTGATATGACTTGTCCACTTCCTTTTATTAAAGCCTGTTTTAAATTATTGGCTTGTTTTCTTATTTCTGTGTATTAAATGTATTCTTATAAGAGCTGAAAATAATTTTTAGCATTGGGATATCTTGTATATTTCTTTAAGGTTGGTTGTCTTTCTTTTTTTTTTTAAGATATTTTATTTATTTAATTGAGAGAGAAAGAGAGCAGGAGCAGGGGAGGGGCAGGGGCAGAGGGGAAGCAGACTCCCTGCTGAGCAGGGAGCACAGTATTCTGGGACTCTCGCATCCTGACCTGAGTGAATCGCATCCTGACCTGATTGTGAATAGTAGCCTGACCAGGGATCATGACTTGAGCTGAAGGCAGATGCTTAACTGACTGAGCCATCAAGGTGCCTGAGATATTGGTTACTTCTGGAATCATGAAAATGTTTTTGTGTATTTTTGCTTTTACAGAAATGTCAAATGGTAAAATAAATCTCAACGTTATTTCCATGATTTTAATTATTTTTTTAATTACAAGGTAGTATAATTTTTAGATTTATGCATCTGATGCATTGTCAAGATAAGAATTCTAGTAACTGATAAGAAAGTCTTAAAATAGAGGTAGTTGTCATTTGCTGTGGAGTCAGTAGCAAATGTGTAATAAAAAGAGAAATTATCAACAAATATTTAGCTTTTCTGCCCCTCCCAGACCACAGCCCCCTCGCCAAAACATATTTTCAGATAGTTGTAGAGAAGATGTAAAATTGGAAATTCTCCACTCTTTAGATTGGAACTGTAATTAAAGTACTACATATTAAAACCTGTAATGAAAGCCACAGCAGTATTCAAAGGGAAATTTATAATTTTAAATTCATTACTACTGAGCAGGAAAAGAGAAGAACGTTATATGTTCATCTTCTGTGCTAGGAAGAGACAGTTACAAACTAAACTCCCAGAGGGAAGAAAGAGTTAATAGATTAATGAAATGTAAAAAACCCAACCCTTTTTGAATACTGAGCAATAAAGACAAAACCTTATTCTTTTGTGAAGACTAAAAGTAGATTAATTTTTTATTATAAATAATGAGTACAAATAGACCACATAAGGATTGAAAAAGGAGACAAAGATCCAGAGGATATTCTTTAAGAGAACATTATTACATATAACTTTATACCTATGATGTCCATTTTATTTAGTAAGGAAGTAGAAAGCCTAAGATTATAAGAAACTCTGTTCAGATTATAACCCATATCATATTTAGTTGGGATCATGGAAGTATTTCCATTGAAGTTGAGACTAGGACAAAGGCGTCTGTTATCTATGCTGCTATTTAGAGTTTTTTTGGCAGTCTGAGTAATAAAATAACGACAGGAAAAAGAAATTAAGAGTAATGATTGGGAACACAATAGAATTAATTTGGCAAACTATAGAGAAAGTAAGAAGTTTAGAAACTACCTGATTGAAGAAAAACTTTCTAATAGTTTTTCTGTGTATCAACAATGAACAATGAGAAAATATGAGATAAAGGTTTCACATATGGTAGATATTTAAAAATGAATAAGTAGTTAAAAATAAAAGAAAATTTTAAGACCATTGTGAAGAAAAAGGACAGAAAAAGAAAATCTGAGTCAACAAGTCAACTGTAAATACACTATGTTCCTAGATAGGAAGACTTGATTCCTTTCAAATTATTGTACAAATTCAGAATACTCAAAATTTCAAGTGGATTTTTTAAATGGAAATGGAACAGCTATCAACACACCCTGGAATACAGTATCTCATTGGTTATAATTTATAAAATGCTGTTTTAAGTAGTTTTAACTGAAAATAGCCCCCCCAAGTAAATCCATGACTGCCTAATCCAAGAGACAGTTTTGAATAATGAATATATGTATCCATTTATTCAGTAGCTTTTTTTGAATGCTAATATTTTGTTAAGTCAGACTTGTTGCTTGATTAGCTCTTTTCTCAGATGATTATTTCCTAAGAGGTTCCTTGGTGTACAATTTATGCAAGGAAATCCCTGGTTTGCCTAGCTTGTTAAATAAGTTAGCTCAGTGTGTCTGAATCACAATTTATGTGACTTATATTTAAATAGCTACCCTTATGCCTATATAAGAAATAGATATGCCTAAGAAAGAAACCAAGAGCAAAATGAAATAAAAGTAGTAAAGACATAATATAGAATATCCCTTTCCTAGACTAAAAACTGACTTGTTTATATAGTTTCTTAAAAAAAATCTCACATAATACTTACTAAAATAGAGACCTAATCTTAGACACATTATGGCAGATATTTTGAATTACAATTTTGAAAAATTGCACAGTTTCCTAGATTAAAATAAGAAAAAGGCTGGTTTTTTATTTCTTTTTTTATAATATTAAATGGCAGACAGCGAGTCAGTGTCCAGATTTTGATTTTAATTTCTCTGATAGCTTAATTTTTAAGTGATAAAATCCTTTTTAAAAAGCATTTAAATATTACAGATGTATATGGCTTGAAAGTGAAATCCTCTTTGCATTCTCCCTCACTGCCTGCCAATTCTAACCTGTAGAAGTAACCACTTTTAACTTTGGTATTTATTCCTTCTAGACCTTTCCCCATGTTTCTATATATATATATGTATAATACAAAATGAGTTTTAATTTAAGTAAAAATAGTATAATAATACTTTACAAACTGTTCAACTTACAGAATACCCACCAGGTAGACTCAAGAATGAAAAACATTCTTGCATAAATTGTGGTACAGAAAACACCTTCCCCTATATCTGTCTTGAAAAAATTATTTGAAATATTTTAATCATAGGAAAGTAAATCCATATTAAGAATATAGAATTATGCTGTATGTCTTTGGTATTAATAAATATGCATAAATACTCAAGTCCTAAGGAAAATCTTCATCCTCGTCGTCATATGTGATTGAGTTCATAGGCTCTCTCAATGGACTTAAATACTTTGTTAGGTTTCGGGTCTCCTTCAGAAGTGACTACTTTCTGAAGGAAACTTTAAAAGTAAATAATACCATTTTCTTTGTATGATATGCTTATATTGGATAAAATAATTTTTCTAGAGGAGTTCTTCCTTAGATGGGCCTCATGAACACAATCAGAAGTTTAATTTAAATTTCTTGAAAATATATTTAACATAAAATGGCTGAAATCTTACCATTTGCGACGACATGGATGGAACTAGAGCGTATTATGCTTAGCGAAATAAGTCAACTGGAGAAAGACAACTACCACATGATCTCCCTGATATGAGGAAGTGGAGATGCAACGGGGGGTGGGAGTTAAGGTGGTAGGAAAAGTAAAAATGAAAGAAGATGGGATCGGGAGGGAGAAAAACCGAAAGAGACTCTTAATGTCATAAAACAAACTGAGGGGGGTGGGGGGAAGAGGGGTTGGGTGAGGGTGGTGGGGTTACATCATATGTTTAAATAAAGCTTAAATAAAGAAAAAAAAAATGGCAGCAGCAGTGGGGTATTTGTATGGTTCAGTGAGTTGAGCGTCTCTTGATTTTGGCTCAGGTCATGATCTCAGGGTTGTGAGATCCAGCCCCTGCTTTAGGCTCCGTGCTGAGCAGGGAGTTTTTGAGATTCTTTCTCTGTTCCTTCCTCAGCTTGTACATGTGCTTGCGCCACTCACTCACTCTCTAAAAAACAAAACAAAACAAAAATAAAAGCTTAAAAAAATTGGCAGCAGCAGTTAACAGCAACAGAAACAACTAGTTGAGTATTAATTTGTACTTTAGTAAAAGACTTAAGTACAAAATACTCATGGTAATGAGATAATTCCCCCCCCCCTTTCTTTAAGATTTTTTAAAAGATTTTTTTGTTTGACAGACAGAGATCACAAGTAGCCAGAGAGGCAGGGGGTGGGGGGAGAGGGGGGAGCAGGCTCTCTGTTGAGCAGAGAGCGCTATGCGGGACTTAATCCCAGGACCCTGAGATCATGACCTGAGCCAGAGGCAGAGGCTTAACCCACTGAGCCACCCAGATGCCCTTCTTTCCAGGTTTTTCCCTTAAAGTTTTGTGAATATGTATTTGAGCAAATACGTGATCAGGCAGCTTATGTAAGCAGTAGAAATGATGAATAAATTTCACTGAAATGATAATAGTAGCAAGGTAACATTTTTGACAGAGTATTAAAATTAACATAATATGAAAGTGTTTCAAAGAGTAATATTAAATGACCACATATACTCTGCTGTTGAATGTATAAATTAGCAAAGCCTTTCTGAAAAAGAAATTGTCATTTAGATATTTGATAATTCTTAGATAATTTAGATATAAATTAGCATTTAGATAAGAATCATTTAGACAAGAGCTTTAAAAATATTTTCTGTCTCAGAAGTTGTATTTTGTGAGTGGTACCCAAGGAAATAATTTGAAAGAACTAAATTGTTAATTGCATTATTTGACTATCTCAGTACATTGATAGACACTGAACATTTCCATTGGGAAATAGAGGATATAAATAATGATTCAGTATATTACACATATTCATAAGGCATGGCATTGGGTCTTTTATGACTTACAAGTGTGTTTAGTACAGAATTCTCAGAAAATTATATAGTTACAACATACTGAAAAACAACAACAGTAAAAATCCCCATAATTATACATGCTCAGAAATGTACTGGTTTGTGAGTTCTAGGAGGGAAGAAGCTAACCTTCTAAAATTAAGAGTGTTTACCTCTGGGTATTGAGTTCAAAGGTCATTTTAGTTTTCATTATGATTTTCTGTATTTTCCAAATATATATTTTATAATCAGCTTGCCTTATTTTCTTTCTCTTGGCGATCTTCTCAGGATCCTTTCGTTTGTGGGTTTCTTGTAATGTATATATGAGTTCCTTTTTAATCTCATTATGTTACTTGATTTCTGTTTCATTTTTGCTTTTTTTTTTAGGCCAAGATAGCCAGGTTAACCAAACGCTTTGGAGCAGCCAAAGAAGATCTTAAGAAAAGACAAGAAGTAAGGATGTCTATTCTTGCATAATTAATATTTAGTTTTAAGTGTTAATCTTAGGAAGTGGTGAGTTAGGAGGAAGGTCTTCCTTTATTACAGGTCTGAAATTTGTTTTCATTCTGTGTACTTCCTATATGTTCTTTCTGGAGCCACAGCTCTAGAACTAATTATAAACCCTTTTCTAATCCTCATTTACTATTTGCTTGCATCAACACTTATATTAAGCTATTTTACAGCATTCTGGAAGTTTATATTTTCATTTCATTTTTAAAAATATCTTTGGGATTTGTCTTACCATGTTTTTTTCTTTATACATTCTTGCCAGTGTCCTAGTCTAGTCTCTTATTTCCACCAAACTATGTTAGTTAGTGTTCTGTTATCTGGAGTAGCCCTCTTCTCTTCTTTGCTTCCACGGTGTATTTAAGTCCAAACATTGTAGCATAACATAAACTCCAATGTATAGCCTACCTTTTGCTTTTTGTTATTTCCTTAGTTATTCTATAATACATATTTTTAATATAGCACTTGTGTATTGCATTATAGTTTTTAGTTTAATTTCTTTCTTTTCCTCTTGTCTTTTTTTTCTATTTGGGCAAATTATATTTCTTTGTCGTGAGAGCTCCATTGTATGGCACTTAATAATTGCCACTAACAATTATTTCAGTAGTAATCATTATTACTATAGGATTTTTCTGTCTTTATTGTGACATCTTCTTTGCTTGACTTTAAATAAAATTATTTTGAAATAATTATAGATGCACAGGAAGTTGCAACAGTAGTACATAGACTCCTATGAACTTTTCACCTAGCTTTCCCCAGTGGTGAAATCTTATATAACTGCAGTATAATACCAAACCAAGATATTGATAAAATTCTGTTAGGTAGTCTTTAGACATTACCATTTCTCACCAGTTTTTAATATGAATTTATTATGTGTGTGTGTGTGTGTGTGTACACATGTGCAATTCTATGCAGTTTGATCCTATGTATAGATTTATGTAACTTCCACCATAGTCCAGGTCTACAACTGTTCCATTACCATGAAGGGACTCCCTCATGCTGCCTTTTTACAGTTTAAACCTACCTCATTTCCCCCCACACCCACCTATTGCTATCCCCTGGCAACTGCTAATCTGTTCTCCATCTCTGTTGTTTTTACTTAACTTTGTAAACTCTGGTTGCTTGTTCTTTTTTCTTGAGCAATTGATAGCATAGACTAATCTCACCAAACCTTCCTTTGGCCATTCCCAAAGATTCTTTTTATTATAATCATACAATTTCCTAATTCTGAATACTTTTTCAGCTTCATTTATTTGTCATAATATAAAAATTGTGCCATTTTATTTTTCAGATTAGAAAATTGATGTAAATTTTTTTTTTTAAAGATTTGATTTATTTGAGAGAGAGTGAGAGAGAGAAAGTGCACAAGCAGGGGGAGAGAGAGAGGGGGAAGCAGGCTCCCTGCTGAGCAGGGAACCCCATGTGGGGCTCCATCCGGTACCCTGGGATCATGACCTGAGCCGAAGGCAGACATTATGAGCCACCCAGGTGCCCCGATGTAAACCTTTTCTAAAACCTTTTTTATTTGCTGTGCTTCAACCAAAGAAAGGGATTTGCAATTTTTCCTTTGTTTTTTTGTACAGTACGAATTTCCACTTTTTCCCTTTTATCCTTATGTTTGAACTAAGCAGCATGCTGCCCACTGTATGCTTTCCAGTGTTTGTCTATTTTGCTTTCAGAACTACTTTCTAGTTCTTCTTCTTTACATATTTAAAAGTGACAGACAGAGACACACTTTAAGGAATGATATGAAAATATTACAGTCCCTAAGAGGTTTGTTATGGAGAGCTGTAAGTATTATAGAAACAGCAAATACTGTATAATTCCTAAAGATTAGAAAAGATTAATTTGAATAATTAGGGTATTTGGTGCTTGAAGAAAAATATTGAGGTGGTCTTCAAGGAACAAGATTTTGTTCCTTCGTTAATTAGCTTTTGGGTAAGGCCAGTTTTACATTGCCAAACTGGGACATCTTTCTACCCATTCTTGTTAATATTTTCTTTTTATGAGAGAGATTTCTAGAAATCTCAAGAATTTGTTCATTAATGTCCTAATTCTGTTTAATTATGGTACCCAATATAATTTTATATCTCTGTCATGCTAGGTTTTAAAAACAGGAGAAATACAGAATGAAAGTTTAAAACTTTAGTTCTCTCCCTTATTAAAATAAATAAATAAACAGTAATATTTTAAATGCTTTTCTTCTATTTAGATTTGCTCCTTGATCCTCTGATATTAACCAGTTAAAAACAAACCCCACCATGCAGGTTTGTCTTAAAACATTTTCTATTTTAATTTTTAAAAGAGGAGAAAACCCTCATAGGCAGATTGCTGTTAAGTTCACATTTATAATCTAATCTGTTACTGCCTTATGACTGATATCTCTAACTTCTCTCCTTTTCAGTTCTTACTATAAAAGAAATGTAAAGATACTTCTCATCTTTTATGAGAAATCAGTAATGTAATTGAGTAAAATTCTAGATTATTCTACATTTTAATTTTTTTATTAAATTCTTAAAATTGTTTTACTTGTGCTACACACACATAATCTAAAACGTATCATTTTTAACTTCTAAGTTCAGAAGTATTAACTATATTAATACTGTGTAATAGATCTTTAGGTGTTTCTCATTTTGCAAAACTGATGGTCTGCTACCATACAAATCTCTCATTTCCTCTCCCCTCAGCACTCAGCTACTTTTTGTTTCCATTATTTGCTACTTTAGATTCTCATAAATGAAATAATTTTTCAGTGTGTTTGGGTTTTGTTTAGTTTTTGTTTTTGGTGACTGATACCTGTATTGTAGCATGTAACAAGATTCCCTTTTCAAGGCTGAATAATATTCCACTTTATGTATATAGTATATACTGCATTTTCTTTTCTTTTTTTTTAAGATTTTATTTATTTATTTGTTAGAGCGAGCACAGGCAGACAGAGTGGCAGGCAGAGGCAGAGGGAGAAGCATGCTCCCTCCCGAGCAAGGAGCCCGATGTGGGACTTCATCCCAGGACGCTGGGATCATGACTCGAGCCGGAGGCAGCCACTTAACCAACTGAGCCACCCAGGCGTCCCAATACTGCATTTTCTTTATTCATTCATTTATTGATGAATATTTGGGCTACTTTCATTTCTTGGCTTTTGTGAATAATGCTACAATGAACATCTGTGTGTAGATAACTCTTTTTAAGATCCTAGTTTCAAGTCTTTTGGATATCTACACAAAAGTAAAATTGCTGGATCATTTGGTAATTCTGATTTAGTTTTTTGAGGAGTTACCATAGTATTTTCTAAAGTGGTCACACCATTTTATGTTCTTTTTTTTTTTTTTTTAAAGATTTTATTTATTTATTTGACAGAAATCACAGGTAGGCAGAGGGGGGGGAAGCAGGTTCCCCACTGAGCAGAGAACCCGATGTGGGGCTCTATCCCAGGACCCTGAGATCATGACCCGAGCTGAAGGCAGAGGCTTTAACCCTCTGTGCCACCCAGGAGTCCCACCAGTGTACATTCTCAACCAGCAAGGCATGGGGTTCCAATTTCTCTACATTCTTGCCAATACCTGTTAATTTCTCTTTTGTCTTAGTGGCCATGCTAATGAATGTGAGGTGGCATTGCACTGTGGTTTTGAGTTGACTTTCTCTAATAATAGTGGTGGTGAGCATCTTTTCATATACTTTTGTTGACTGTTTTGCATATCTTTGGAGAAGTGTCTGTTTAGGTCCTTTGCCCATTTTTTAATCAGGTTGCTTTTTTTTAAATTGTTAAGTTATGGGACTTTATATATTCTGGATGAATGTTAACCTCTTATCAGATATGTGATTTGCAGTTATTTTCCCATGTTCCTTAGGTTTCCTTTTTCCCTCTGTTGATTTTTTCCTTTGATGTGCAGAGGTTTCTAAGTTTTGATGTACCCTCCTTTGTTTTGCTTTTGTTGCCTATGCTTTTGATGTCATATCCAAGAAATCATTGCAAAATTTGATGTCATGAAACTTTCCTCCTATGTTTGCTAATAGGAATTTTTAGTTTTGGTCTTATACTTAGGTCTTTGATTTATTTTGAACTAATTTTTGTATATGGTATAATGGTCCAACTGTAGTCTTTTGTGTTTGGCTGTCCAGTTTTCATACCATTTGTTAAAAGACTGTATATGTGAGAATTTATTTTTGGGCTATTCTTTTCTGTTGGGTCTATGTGCCTGTCTTTATGCCACCACCACACTGTTTTTGATTACTGTATCTTTGTTTAATATGTTTTGAAATCAGAAGTATGAAGCCTCCAACTTTGTTCTTCT
Organism: Taxidea taxus jeffersonii; assembly: GCA_003697995.1. NCBI lineage: Eukaryota > Metazoa > Chordata > Mammalia > Carnivora > Mustelidae > Taxidea > Taxidea taxus. The sequence goes on along the minus strand of ML106212.1, from coordinate 68,851 downwards.
GGCCTGGAGATTCCATATGGATTATAGAATGTTTTTTTTCTATTAATGCAAAATATGACGTTGGATTTTCATAGAAATTACATGGAAACTTTTGATCACTTTGGGTAGTATGGACATTTGAGCAGTATTAAGTACTCCAGTCCATGAACATGGGGTATCTCCATTTATTTGTGTCTTTTATTTCATTCTACAGTATTTGTTGTTTTCAGCTTAAAGGTTTTTTGCCTTTTTGGTTACATTTACTTTTAAATATTTTATTCTCTTTAATGATATTATAATGGGATTATTTTCTTAATTTGTTTCTCAGATTGTGTGTTGTTAGTATATAGAAGTATGATTGATTTTTCTTGATGATGATTTTTAGTCCTGTACCATTGCTGAATTCATTTGTTTGAACTTTTTTTGTGGACTCTTGAGAGCTTTCTTTCTTTCTTTTCTTTTTTTTTTTAAGATTTTGTTTATTTATTTGACAGAGAGATTGTGAGGGAGAAACACATGCACAGGGAGTGGGAGAGGGAGAAGCAGGCTTCAGGGAGCCTGATGCGGCACTTGATCCCAGGCCTCTGGGATCATGACCCTGAGTGAAGGCAGATGCTTAAGGACTGAGCCACCCAGGTGCCCCACCTTGAGAGCTCTCTGACTATAAGATCATGTCATCTGCAAACAGAGAAAATGGCACTTTTTCCTTTCTAGTATGGCTGCCTTTTATTTCTTTTTCTTGTTTAATTGCTCTGGTAAGATCTTTCCAGTACCATGTTGAACAGAAGTTGGTGAGTGTGGGCAACCTTGCTTTGTTCTTGATCTTACAGGTAAAGTTTTAATTGATTCACCATTGAGTGTGATGTTAGCTATGGGCTTTTGACGTACAGTTTTTTGTTATTTTTTTTTTAATGTGAGGTAACTTCCTTCCATTCCTAATTTGTTGAATTTCTTTTTTTTATCTTGAAAGTGTGTTGAAATATAGGAAATGCTTTTTCTACAAGAATTAAGAAGATCACACTGTTCCCCCTACCCTTCATTTTGTTAATGTGGTGTTTGATTGATTTATACATTGATTGATTTTTGTGTGAAGCTCTCCTTGCATTCCAGGGATAAGTCTCACCTCGTCATGTTGTATAATCCTTTCAGTGTGCTAGTGAATTTGATTTGGTAATATTTTGTTGAGTCTGTGTTCCTCAGGGATATTACGCTGTAGTTTTCTTTTATTGTGGTGTCTGGTTTTGGTTATCAGGTATGCTGGCCTCATAAAATGGGTTTGGAAGTTTTCCCTCCTCATCAATTCTTTGGAAGAGTTGGAAGACTGCTGTTAATTCTTCTTTAAGTGTCTGGTAGAATTCTGCATGGAAGCCTTGGTCCTTGGTATTTTTTGTTATTAGAATGTTTTTGATTACTGATTCAGTCTCACTACTGTGTAGATCTTCTTGAAATTTTTATTTTCTTTTTGACTCAGTCTTGGATATATATTTCCAGAAAGCTATCCCATTTTTTCTAGGTTATCCAGTTTGTTGCTTTGTAATTGTTTATGGTAGTCTTTTGTGATCCTTTTTAATTCTGTGGCATCAGTTCTAATGTGGCATCCTCTTTCATTTATGATTTTATTTATTTATGTCTTCTTTCTTTTTTTACAGGTAATCTAGGTATAGTTATGCCTATTTTTTGATCCTATGAAATGCCAACTCTTAGTTGATTTTTTTTTCTATTGACTTTGTGTTCTCTGTTTATTTCTGCTGTAAACTTTATCTTTCCTTCCTTCTCCTGAGTGTAGTTTTTTTTTTTTCCTAGTCCTTCGAAGTGTTAAGTTAGGTTGTTGATTTGAGATCTTTCTCCTTTTTTAATGGAAGCATGTTACCATAAATCTTCCTCTTGGTACTACATTTGCTGCATAAATTTTCCCATAAATTTGGTATGTTGTGTTTTTGTTTTTATTTATCTTAAGATATTTTCTGATATACCTGTGATTTCTTCTTTTATATATTAGATTTTTTAAGTGTTTAATTTCTCTCTCTATATATATGACTTTTCCATTTTTCCTTCTTCTGTTGATTTCTACTTTTGTTCCTTTGTGGTTGTAAGAGATCCTTGGTCAGAGTTTCATTTTTATAAATTTGTTAAGGCTTATTTTGTGACCTAATATTTGATCTGTCCTGGAGAATGTTCTGTGTGCACTTGAGAAAAATTTGTATTTTTCTGCTTTTGGGTGAAAATTTCTATAAATGTATGGTCCATTTGGTCTTTAGTATTTGTTCAGTTTTGTTCTTTCCTTAATTGAACATTTCTCTGGATTATCTACCCATTATATAGAATGATGGACTGAAGACTCCTATTATTGTGTTGCTCTCTGTTTTTCAATTCTGTCAGTGTTTACACATTGAGGCCTTGATGTTCTGTGCATATATATATATAAATATTGTATTTGGTCAGTTGGTGCTTTTGTCATTATATAATGTCCTTTTGTGTATCTTCTATAGGTATCTTATCTGTGATTACCATGGGGATTATATAAACTATTTTAACTGGTAGCAACTTCAATCATATTTAAGAACTTCTGCCTCCACAACTTTGTTATTAGTTTGATTATATCTTTTTAAAATTCCATATCCTTTAACATAAATTTACAGTTATTTTTATGCCTAAATGTGTACAATTATATGTGATTTACTGCACCAACTTTATAGTAATAGTAATGCGGGATTCTGTATTTACCTTTATCAGAGAATTTCATCTGTTTGTATGCTTTCAAGTTGCCATCTCATATCCTTTCATTTTCACTTGAAGAACCCCTTTTAGCAATTTTGTGTGTGTGTGTGTGTGTGTGTGTGTGTATTGCAGATCTAATGGTCATAAACTTCCCCAGTGTGTTTTTTTAATCTAGGAAAATCTTAATTTTGCCTTAATTTTTGAATAAAAGTTTTGCTGGATATAGTATTTTTGCTTGGTAGTTTTCTTATTCCAACTTTGAATATATCATCCTGCCCCTTTGTAGCCTTCTAGGTATCTGCTGAGAAAACTACTGATAATCTTATGGGAGCTAGCTTAAATGTAATGGGTTACTTTTCTTTTGTTATTTTAAAATTTTTTATCTGTGACTTTGACTGTGTTTTTCAGTATAGATCTGTAAGTTATTCTATTTGGAAGTTTCTGAGCTTCTTGAATCTGAGAACCCTCAAATTTGGAGAGTTTGGGGCCATTATTTGCAAAGACCTTCTGCTATTTTCCTCTCTTCTATTCTTAGATTCCCATATTCATGTATTGGATTTTTCATTGGTGCCTCATAAATCCCTTGGCCTCTGTTCACTTTTTTCTTCTCTTTTCTTTTGCTTTTATAATTTGATAATTTCAAATAACTTGTCATCAAGTCCACTAAGTCTTTATTCTGCTTGGTACAGTCTGGTGTTGATCCCATGTAGTGAATTTTTCAATTCAGTTATTCTTCAGATCCAGAATTTCTTTTGGTTCTATTTTAGAGTTTCTATTTCTTTGTTAAAATTTTTATTTCTTCATGCATGATTTTTAAAAAAAGATTTTATTTATTTATTTGACAGAGAGAGAGTACAAGTAGGCAGAGCAGTAGAGGGAGAGGGAGAAATAGACTCCCCGCTGAGCAGGGAGCCTGATGAACCCTATTTATATAGGGTGTATACTTATTTAGGGTATATATTTATACATATATATGCACAGAACCCTGGGATCATGACCCGAGCCGAAGGCAGCTGCTTAACTGACTGAGCCACCCAGGCGCCCCATTCATGCATGATTTTTATAATTTCTTTTAGTTTTCTTTCTGTGTTCTCTTTTACCCCATTGAACATCTTGATGTTGGTTATTTTGAATTCTTTAATGGGTAATTCACAGATCCCCATTTTTTTTTAGGGTCAGCTTCTGGAGATTTATTTTTTTGTTGGGGCTGTATTTCCCTGTTGCTTCTGTATGTTTAGTTCTCTTAGGTTGAAATTTGGGCATTTGAAAAAAAGAACCACCTTTCCCTATCTTTTCACAGTTCTTTGTACAGAGGAAGACCTTTGCTGTTCAGGTATATACTCTGGGACCTCTCAAGCCTTAGAGATGCATTTTCTCTGAGCTTGTGTGTGTATAATTTCTCTGAGCTTGTGTGTATAATTTCTTATCTGAAGAGGCTTGTCTCTTTCTACTCAGAAACTCCCCACTGACATCTTCCATATTACAGTTTTGGTTTTATAAGCCATGCTTTTGGAGGTCCCCCTGCTGTCTGTGTTAGAATGGTTTTTCTGGTGCTGTACCAAGCTAATAGGCTCACCTTTGTTATCATGTGGCCGCTAGATATCCAACATGTGCTACTTCCTCCAGATCAGGTGAAACAGAAATCAGTGCCTTGGACAGTCCCCTGAAAAGCCAGAATATTGCACAAAAGTTCCACTCTTCTCTTTCCTTTTTGAAGGAAAAGCCAGAAATGAGAAATTTTGATGGTGCTGTACTGTATCAGGAAGGGTTTGGGATATGGTGGATAAGTGCAACAGACTTTCCTGACGACTGCAAAGCACCTCTTCTTTGTCTTGCTATTGCTTGGGGTCCTATAACCGCTTTACTGGCTTCTGGAATTCTGACAAAGGAAATTTGATCCATCCCATGAGGGATGAGGGTGTTAGTCTTCCTATTCTGCCATTTGCTGGTGTCACCACCCTGTAGTACTTAAGTAAGGTCTTCCATCCAGTGGCCATCCCATGTTCTAAACCAGTTGTATTTATTTATTACGCTTTTACTCCTCCTTTTTCTGTTTTTCTCCCTGAAATGTTCTTTATCTTCATCTTAGTTATTTTCAGTGTACTAACCTATATGAAGATGCATTTTCCTCAAAAACTTTAAAAGAAAAAAGCAAATTAAAGTAACAGTGCAGGGCTGATGGAAAAACTTTAAAAAAAAAGTTTTTCCATCAGCCCTGCACTGTTACTTTAATTTGCTTTTCTATTTGTTTCATGTGTTTTTGTCCACAGGCAGATTTTAAGCACCTTTAGAGCAATTCATTGTAATTTTGTCTCTTATCTTCTCTACCCATATAACTGTTATAAACTAGTTATATGCTAGTATATATATATAGCTAGTATATACTAGTATAAACTAGTATACTTGTTGGTCAGAGTTATTCTTTTATCCTGTAAAAAGCATCAAGATTGGTTGATTGAAAAGAGTGATTAGTGGCATCTACTTGATGTGATCTTAAGTACCTACCACCTTTGTTTTAATATTTATTATTACTATTACATTAATTAAATCTTGAGCAGAATTATTTATATTTCTTAATTTAAGAAATAAAATAATGATAGTATAATTATTGATGGAGGCCCTAGTAATGATAATTAATATGTATATGTATAAGAATTCCATTTCTATATTCCTTATTTGGGGGGGGAAATGCTGAAATTAGTTGATACCTAATTAAGTTTAGAATTGAAATATCTTTTATGAAGTTATCAGTCACGTGTAGTGGCAAGTAATTATTTTTTAAACAATAATTGAAAAAACAATTTTGATTTGTGGCCTTAGACACCATTTTATTGGTATTCAGCTATTTCTGGAAAAGAATAAATATGTACTCTGTTGAGTACCTGTTGGTAATTTGGTGCCTGCTATGTGTGGTATGTAGTAGGCATTCACTTGATTTTGAATAAATATGTCTAGTTATTCTTCAGATTCATATTATCAATATTTATTGAACCCTTACACCTTGTAAACCATTTTCACATTCTTTATTTACTCATCTTAAAAAACTGAAGTATAGGAATTATTATATTAATCTTTCACACAATTGTTGCATTGGGTCAAGTAATTTGTTTAAGTGGCAATGTCAAGATTCAAAGCCCTGGCTTTTTTCTTTTCTCCTCTAGTAATATTTTCTGGAAGTAACAGATAATATATTGAGAAAGCATATAAGGGTTTTTTTTTGTTTTTTTAAAAATACTGGTTTCTGGTGCACAACATATTAATTCAACATTCTTATGTGTTACAAATGGTCACAATAGGTCAAGTTAAGGTCATATTTTTAAAGATTTCCTTGTGAATTGGGTTTTATTTTACCTGGGTATTTTTCTCCCCCAGAATCCACCAAACCCACCAGTATCACCAGGAAAGTCTGTAGTTGATGTCAACAGCAATAATAACAATGTGCCATACAGGTGAGAATTGTAAACAGTCTGTCAAGTTTTTAAATAAAAGAACAAGGTTCTGATTTTCTTTAATTTACAGGAAAATTTTTACAGGAAAATGTATTCCTATTTATTTTTGTAGAGATAAGTGTTTGGTATACCGGATTTAGATTTTCTTCTTTTTTTGCTTTGTTATAGTTGTTCATTTGTGGTTACTGGTTTTGCTAATTTATTTTGAGGCTTTCTTTGGTTATTGAAGATTTCTTTAACCACTTGTTCTAAATAGTATTCTTGCAAAGTAATTGAGAAATATTTTGATCAAGGGTGATAAAAAGTAATGTCTATAGAGACTAGGATGTACATTTGGCTTTTTGTTAAGGTGTTGAGGACATTAGAATATAAGAGAAAGACTCTTCCTTAATTCCATAGACCCCAGCATGCTGAAGTCTATGTGCCATCTTTACCTCTGCATTCATTTGCACGTTAGTGCTATAATACCCAGGTCTTGCCATGCTTTCCCCTATCGGCCACTGCTTTCTCTATTCATAAAATGATGTCCTCCTGAATGGCATTTTCATTGACTATTTGTGTATATATATATATATATTTTGTAGAAATGCAGGCACAGTGAGACAGATGCTGGAGTCCAAAAGGAATGTAAGTGAGAGTGCACCACCAACCTTTCCAACCCCTGTGAATACAGGTAATATTTTTTAATACCAAAATAACATTTTCTTAGGAACTGAAGGTTTTGGTTCTCTTTTAATACAACTTTTTGAAATTAAAATGATCTAAGATAAATAAGATCTAAGATAAATGAGCTATTTGTCTAAAATTAAATAAGTACAAAATTTTATTTAAAAATCAGGATTACAGATACACATGCAAATGTAGAAATTCAGGTCTCTAGTGGTTCTCAAATTTTCTGGTTTCCATATCCCTATATAATCTTATAATAATAATATAAAGAATCCCAAAGAGCTTTCATTTTTGTGGCTTATACTAATTGATATTTACTGTAATAGAAATTAAAACATAAAATTTTAAATGTTTATTTAAAAATCATAAAAAAACCTATATCATGTAACACAAATAACATGTTTTAATGAAAAATACCTTTTTCAAGCTTAAAACAGTGAGAAGAGTTATTGTTTACAGTTTTATAAATCTCTTTTAAACTTAAAACATTAAGACAGTTGAAGATAGCTAGATTCTTATATCTATCTCTGCATTCAGTCTGTTGCAGTTTGATGTTTTGATTGAAATATATGAAGAAAATTCAGCCTCATACAAATATATAGTTGGAAAAGGACTAGACCCTTTAGCTTTGTGGATATTTTTTGGCATAGTCGGGCAGTAGTTTATTAAAGGTTAGTTGAATAGTGGAATCTGAAACCATACCAATAAACTTTTCTGACTTTTGACAGAAAGTATGGGGGGCACCTGGGTAGTGTGGTCAGTTAAGCATCTGACTCTTGGGTTTGGTTGGGCTCCATGCCCAGTGTGGAGTCTGCTTGAGAATCTCTCTCCCCTCTCTCTCTGCAACCCCTTCTTTAAAAAAAAAAAATCCATTTGTCTGTCTATACTTGGATGGATCTTTTGATACTATCATTCATCAGTCATTTGGAAAATATTCACTGAGTTATGTAAGACTTCCATTGTTGACACATTTCATTAATAAACTTTTTAAAAATCATATTTATTTCACAGTCGATTTTTGTCAGAAGAATCTTTGAAGATTTGGGAAGTTGTCATGTTCTCAGTGGCAGATACAAGTTTTTCCAAAGTTCTGATTTGGAAACTCAAATTTTATCATTGCCAATAATCTCAAGTTGTACCATTGTAGTTGTTTTCTTTGAACTGACTGCCAAGGTTTTTTTTTAAGAAAAGAGTAGTCTGATACTCATCTGTGACTAATAACAGTATGTCTGTAAACCATCTTTCAAGTAAAATGGTCTTCCATGTAAAAGGCTTTTAGTTCAGCTTTGTAACTCTAACAGTAATAGTACAAGCACTTATCCCTGAGCCAGCCATGCTACTGCAGCTTGCAGTGGTAATGCTTGCTGTGTATTTCCTATTTCTTCACACAGAATATTCAGAAGACCTGTGTTTAAGGACTGAGATTTAATGAAATTAATACTTCTTACTACTAAATTATGGCCATTCTTAAGTGAAGCTCACTTTGTTTTTTACTGTAAATATGTGGTGGTAAAGAACGCAGTGATCATTTGATACCACTCACTACCTTGAGTTTTGTACTGAGGCATCAACTTTTACTCACTATTGCTTTTGCTCTGTCTGTCCGTGCAAATACTTATATGGTGAAATCTTAGTATTGTTATAAAAATAGTTTTGACATTGCCAACTCCCTGAGAGGGTCTTCGTAATCCCAGATGTCCCCCTGGATAACACTGAAGATTGCTGCTCTAGTGTGCCTTTGAGTTTGGAAAGACTACAGATCAGTATGAAAGACACTTGGTCCATCAGTTTGAAACCCATTCAAATGAGAATAAACAAATAGTTAAACCAAAGTTATTGTAAAACTCCTGTGACCAGCATTTTGATTTTTTTCTGGTCTTTGGTATCAGTTCCCTTATTTCTTAATTCATCTCCCATCTTTACTCTTTTATTTCCCAAATCGTATAATGTCACTAGACTGTCAGTAGAGGCATACTCCCCATATTAGCTCTTGCCCCGTAATTCTATAAAACTTGATCCACAGATAGAGGTTTCACACATAGGCTAGTGATAAAATACCATGATCAAGCTTATTTTATTCATTAATAGTGATGACTTTTACTAGATTGTCTGAGTTTATATCTTGTCAGTGTCCTAAGGCATTTATATTTTTAATGTAAAATATATTACAGAAATGTACAGAAATATCTGTACAGTTTTACTGAATTTTTACTGTTTTTTAGTCATTTTTCCAGTTACTCTGAGGTGATGATAATAATTTTCAGACACTGTCTTGATACTGAGTAGTCTTCCATAATTAATCATAAGCTGTGCCAAACACAGATGCAAAAATGCTTCTATAAATTTAATTCTAAGAATTTATAAAACTTAAATCTGAAAGAAAATTTATTATAAAAGACTATCATATTTTTATGAAAGAATTATACTGCAATTCATTAAATTTTATTGTATTATATTATGCTAGCTGATAAATGAAAACAGCCATTTAAACTGAGACTTCTTTTTTCTTTTTATAGTATCTTCAACCAATCTTGTCACTCCTCCAACAGTTGTCAGTAGTCAACCTAAATTGCAGACTCCAGTGACTTCTGGTTCTCTGACAGCAACGTCAGTTCTTCCTGCACCCAACACAGCTACAGTAGTTGCTACTACTCAGGTGCCTAGTGGAAATCCCCAACCTACAATCTCTTTACAACCTTTACCAGTGATTTTGCATGTACCTGTTGCGGTGTCCTCCCAGCCTCAACTCCTACAGAGCCATCCAGGGACTTTAGTGACTAATCAACCATCTGGCAATGTTGAGTTCATTTCTGTACAAAGCCCACCTACAGTGAGTGGTCTTACCAAAAATCCAGTGTCCTTGCCAGCCTTGCCAAACCCCACTAAACCAAACAATGTTCCTTCTGTGGCCAGTCCTAGTATTCAGAGGAACTCTCCTGCCAGTGCTGCACCATTAGGAACAACACTTGCTGTACAGGCTGTTCCAACAGCACACTCTATTGTACAAGCCACAAGGACTTCCTTACCTACAGTAGGTCCATCAGGACTCTATAATCCATCAAATAACCGAGGTCCTATACAGATGAAAATTCCAATCTCTGCTTTTAGTACTTCATCACCTGCAGAACAGAGCACTACTACCCCAAGAATTGGTAAGTCACCGTGTAGGCTTAAAAATAGAAAAGTAGGCATGTTAATGGCCTGTTTAGATAATTGAACATTTGTATATGTTTGTGGAAGTGGCTATCTTTATTTGAAGATGGAAGTAGAGAGAATATCCTGGTTATTTTTAGTTACCTAAGAAATAATGTTGTTCAGATGGTATTTGAGAGGGAATTTATTTTGAATGAAAAGTTAGATTTTTAATTTAGCTTTTAGTAATTCTTCCTAATCTGGGTAAATTTTTCATTGAGGCTTTGGGGCAAGCATTTTGAATTACTTATATAATACGTTTGGCAGAAGTAGACCACATATATCTTAAAGTATATCATTCCACATAATATATGCTTATAGGATGAAATGACAAACCACATATCTTCCCTACCATTTGTTAGACTCCTTTGTGCATTCATCACTCACATTTTTCAAATTGGAGCAGTTTAAAAATAGGTTCTTCCCTCTCTAATTTACTATAAATGTTTGCTTCTTGTTTCTCTCTTATGTATTTCCCCCATGACATATGACATATATGCTTTCCAATATTGCAATAAGGAGAAATGGATTGTACCTGTATTTGAAATCTGTAAAATTCTATGTCTTCCTTGTTCTTAAGAAGCATACATTTTGTATGCATTCTTAAACTTTCTTATTCTTCATTTCATTTCTGGCTTCACATTTATTCCCGCTATTATAAAGATAGGCAAAAATGGGTAAGTATCATGTGTAATAGTGAAATTGCTGATGTCTCTTATTGATATAATAAGTAACCATGAAATATAAAACAGATTCTAAAGTGCAAAATTTCATAAGTGAGATATACAGGCCTTTTGTTTTTTTTAATTTGTCATGTAGGCATTAGTAATTGCCCTCTGAGTATATTTTCTCATGTAAAATAGTGATTGTAGTATTTTACAAGGTTGTTGAGAGTAAATGAGTAGATGATCAAAATTATATTGGATGGGAGCTTAAATATCAACCTCATAAAAATTTACATCTATGATACAGGAGAAAATCTGAAATTTTAATCAGTACAATTATTGATAATAATATTTAAAATGTAAATGCTCTCATAGTACAGTAACAATATTTGTTAGCCCTGTCTGCTACCACATTACTCTTAGACTCTGTTATTCATGTTTATAGCACGGAAAGATGCTTGCTTTTTAGTGAATGAGCAAGATTTCGAGGGGGTTGCTTCATTTTTCTCTAATTTATTTCCAATCCTTAGTATATTTTAATATGCCAGGTAGAAGGTGATTTCTCATAGACATTGTTTTATGTGATTTTGGAGTTTTTCTTCCTTATGAAGTATTGAGCCTACTTTGACACTATTTTTAATTCCTGGTCACAAGATACATTCTTCAACAAAGAACTTTTCCTGATAAGCCATGGCTTAAAAAGAAATAAATAACTTAAAAGATTTTGCTTAGTTTTTGGAATGCTCATACCCTAAACACTTCTACAGGCATCAGAGTTATAATTTAATTATTTTGTTTTCTTAAAATTTTATGATCATTTTTTGACACAAAGTGTATATTTTTTCCCCGAAATTAGATAGGTAATGCACTCTATTAGGCATAGTGTAAGTCTGTTTTGTATTTATTTAATTACTTGACTGTTCTTAATTGTTTTTATATGTAAAACTTAATTGTTTTTATATAGCTTTCACAACCATTTTTAATCTGTACCTCATTCTGTTTTTGCAATAACATACATTTATATTTAAACTTTTATATTTTAACATGTATTTATTTATAACACGTTTTTATGTATTTTATTGTATAAATTAAGGAGATCTTCATTTCAAGTTCTATTTAGAGTGCTTACCTATATTTGAAAGTAAACTATTGGATATTAACCATAAATATGAATGATAAGCATTTTTGTATAGTTTTTGTTGTGTTGATTAGAATGAGATCTGATGAAATGATGTATTCTTTAATCATGCATCATTTTAGAGGTGCCATAAATGATGTTACAATAGCCATTTAGCTGTTTAGGCTTCCCAAAACCTAAGCTGAAGCCATATGGCAAATTTTGGCTGAATATGAAGGTTAACCCCAACCTTTAATACATTTGTAATATGATAAATCAATTATTTGTATAATTAAAACATTTAAGTCATATAGCCATGTAGGTTTTATGAGATTTAATGAGAACATAGGCTATCTAACTAGAATGCATGCATTTGTATGTATTTTATTATAGTTCATGTGTCCTCATAGTCAGTATTTTCTGTTTATAGTAGAGTAAAAATTCTCCTAGAGACTGCTAGGAGGTATAGGGCTTAAATTATAGTTAATCATTCACTCATGTGGAGGAGTTAAGATCCTGGAGGAGTAGGGGGACCTTAAGCTTGCCTCATCTTTCAAGTACATTCATAGTGTCAAGCTAAGTAAATGCCAGATCATTATTTAAACACCCAATAAACCGGTTTGAGGACCGAGAGAGCAAGCTGCACAACTACGGTAGAGAAACAGCTGCATCATGTTACTTAGAAGCTGCAGAGAGTTGATTTGGGGGAGAAAAGAACTGTAGGAGGGGAGGGAGCCCTGATTGTGGAGAGAGAAGAGAGGAGAGACAGATGGGAAAGAGAGAGAAGCAGTATACAGGGGATTGCACTAGAAAAACTTTTCCCCAAAACTATTGACTGGGGAAAGGAGAGGAACTGACTATTGCAAGTTATTATAAGCATTGGATCACAAAGTGTGAAGTTTTAGAAGGCCTTGCTATTGCCACATTCGTGCCTGGTATACTTAGTTGTGCTCCTGTGGGGAAGGAGAACAGAGACCTGGGAGTGGACAGTGTGGTCTGAGGATCCTCTGGGTCACACAGGGAAAAACAGTTCCCCCTCTTGGAGTACATTTGGGAGTGGGAGCACCACCTGTCCGGGTGGTGGTGCCAGTGTTTCTGCCTTGTTTCCTAGCATAGGAATAAAGACACTGGCTGAGGGCTGCAAACCCTTGTGCTGGCTTTTTGTTGCACTTTGCCATAAACTCTGAACTGCTGCCTGTTCCTGCAACTGTTTTTGTGGGACAAAATAGCAGACAGCAAAAGAATGGCGAGACCCTCCCCCAGAGGATCAGTGTGGGTCCCTAAAACTTGGACTTTTGACACCCAGCCACATGTCTGAGATAAAACACAAGTGTCCTGTGCCCCCTGGCAGGCAGACAGCTGGGACACAGATAGAGTGAAGGCAAGAATCTGATGGAAACTGGGGACACAAGAAGGGTGACTGTTTGCTCTTCTGTGAAGGCTTCCTGAAGAGTGGCAGGGGTGAACTCAATCCCCTGCCCTAGTTCCAGGTACAAGAGAGGGCTGATGCCATTCCTCCCCCACTTCAGCACTGACTTACTAAAGTGAGCAAAACACCACCCAGTGGAGGCCAGAGCTGCTTACACCAAACACGGCTCCCATGCACCCTGGAGGTGGATCTTTACTAGGACAAGTTCACCTAAAGAATCAGTGCAGCAGGCCCCTCCGCCAGAAGACCAGCATAAACCCTGCACAGCACCAAGTCTGCTGATCATAGAGTGCTTTGAAGCCTCAGCTCTGGGGAAGATAAGATCTAGCTGCCTTTTTTTAAAAAAGAAACCTCCTCTTAATAAAGCCATTCCTCTCAGGATCAGGAATATAACAGGCTTTCCCAACAATCACACACACACACACACACATACACACACTCACACACACACACACACACACACTACATGAAAAGAAGGAAAGAAAGATACTGAATCATAAATGTAGACTTAGTGAATTCATCAGCTCCTTAAAGCATAGTAGTATTTGTATCATAGGCATCCCAGAAGAAGAAACGAAAAAAGGGGGCAGAAGGCTTATCTGAGCAAATTATAGCTGAAAACTCAAATCAGGAAGGAAACATAACATCAAAATCCAAGAAAACATAGAGAGCTCCCATTAAATCCAACAAAAGCTTACTATCACCAAGGCATATTATAGTCAAATTCACAAAATACACAAAGAATCTTGAAAATAGCAAGGGAAAAAAGTCCTTAACCTACAAGGGACAACAGATCAGATTCGTGACAGATCAGATTTGCAACAGATCTGTCCACAGAAACTTTACGGGCCAGAAGAGAGTGGCATGATATGTTCAACATGCTGAATGGGAAGAATATGCAGCCAAGACTACTTTATCCAGCAAGGTGTCATTCAGAAAGGAAGGAGCAATAAAGAATTTCCTGACAAAAAAAAACTAAATGTGTTCATGACCGCTAAACCAGCACTGTGAGAAATATTAAAGAGGACTTTGAGTGGGGGAAAAGAAAGCCAAAAGCAAAAGCACTAGAAAGGCCCAGAAATGCCCACTTTAGAAGTAACACCAGTGGCATTAAATTCATATCTAACAGTAGTCACTCTGGGTGTTAACAGACTAACTGCTCCAATAAAAAAACATGGGGTATCAGAATGGATTGAAAAAAAAAAAAAAAA